>QEPC01015050.1:1354494-1385996 GCA_003113815.1 Sphenodon punctatus
CCCCCCACTCATCCCCACGCACGGAGCAACCGGGGGAAATGGCAGTTACTCTGTGGGTGTGGATGAGTGGGAGATGAGTGAGGATGCGTGTGCAGCTCTGTGCATGCCCCGTCCATGCACTGGCACGCTCACGGAACCCCCACCCAGCGGAGCTATGTAAAAATAGCAAGTGAGGAGCCACTCAAAGAAGAACAGAAGGTTGCTACCTTTTAAACCAGATAAGGAAATTCCCAAATCTGTGTCAAGTAGGTGGGAGCAGTGCTCCCACAGAGCAATGCTCACAGAGAGACCTTTAGCATTTCAGGGGAGTCGCGCGCAACAAATGTGTGGGCTGACCAGGGCAGACTGAGATCCCTTTCACCATCCCCACACCCCAGGTAGGGTGGAGGAACCAAGCATATGTGCAGGTGACTGCCTCTGCCCCACTCCCAGCATCCTGCTGGAGTCAGATTCAGAATTGCAGCTGTGCAGGGAGCATCCCAGCCGATAGTTTGGCATGTAGTCAGCCACGTGATGGTGTATCGGTGCCCGCATCCAACATGTCACCACTTCAAAGGCTCCGGCGTGGTGTCTGAAGGCAACTCAGACATCTGTTCAAGAGCTGTGGAGCGAGAACAGCTAGGCTGCTCTCCATGTCCTCCTCACTACCTGCCAGGCGTGCAGTAGAGAGAGCTAGGCTGTGAAAACTCTCTGTTCCACCTGGCACGAGGCCATCACCAGCTTCCTGCCTTGGGCTCCTCTGCAGGCTTCAGGCCAGAGTGCTGTAATGCAGGCAAATGGGGGATGGCTGGGGGCCAGGCACTAGCCCATATCTGGTGGCGATGGGCTGTGCTGGTGGTGAGGATGCAGGTGATGCAAGGGGAACTACCTGTCTGGGGACACAGCTGACCCTCCCCCTGAGATAGTCCTAGTGGGGCTCAGAAGCCCTGTGGAATCCAAGGGTCCTGGAGGAAGGGAGATTATGGGGCCACTTCATTCTCTTTGGGATCCTCACTCTTGGCAGGGTGCCATCCAGTCCCTAAGTGCCCTCTACTCCCGAACAAGGATAGTCCAAGTGCTCTGGGGACAGCTACCTCTGCTGAGGAGGAAACTGGGCCAGGTTGCTGGAGGGAGGGGTGGGGACTAAGGGGGATCAAATGGATTGCGTTAGTTATGGGCTGCATTTGGCCCCTCAGGCCTGAGGTTTGAAT
Source organism: Sphenodon punctatus (assembly GCA_003113815.1). Classification (NCBI taxonomy): domain Eukaryota; kingdom Metazoa; phylum Chordata; class Lepidosauria; order Sphenodontia; family Sphenodontidae; genus Sphenodon; species Sphenodon punctatus. The sequence goes on from QEPC01015050.1 coordinate 1,355,685, forward strand.
CCTACTGCTATATTGAATCTGAAAGCCAACTGGTTACACAAAAAACCAGGAAAGTTTATTGATAAATATATTTAAGCATCTATTTGGGGTAAAAGTCACAAAGACGGATACAAAATGGTTACAAACAATAAAGTAGAATGAATCCCGTTTACTTACATAGATGTGGAGGACAGGGTTCCAGTGTTCACATTCTTCCCAAAATTCATTAGTTAAAATGGCCTGTTCCCGGTAGACCTATTGTCTCGGGGGTTGGCTCAATTTTTTAAAAAGCTGCCAGTTATGTGAATTCATTTCTTAAACCTTTCACCCCAGGAATTCCAACACATATTAGAGAGACTATGCATTTTTAAAATATGAGAGTCTACAGCTGAATATGGCTATCATGTGGCTTGTCATGATAGATGTTGAGTTTTTATATACTAATATCCCTCATAACAGGAATTTCTGACTAGAACAGGTTCTGGATAAAAGGGAAGATTTATAGACACCATCTACTGGATTTTTGATCAGACTGGCTGAAGTAATATTATTATCCAAAAATTATTTTCGTTTTGATAAAACGTATTATATGCAGATCGGTGGTACAGCTATGGGATGTCGCTTTGTTCCTGAACGTGCCAATTTGTTTATGTCATTCTTTGAAGATAATCCAGGTGGAGCCGTGAGTTAAGGAGCACCCCCAGACTATGGACCTGAGGAACCGATGGGGGGCATACCCCATCAATGACAGGGGCCACCACTCCCTCATCCCTTCCCACCAGCATCACCTCCATCTTGTCAGGATTCAGCTTCAGACAGTTCACCCTCATCCAGCCCCCCATAGCCACCAAACACTGGGTAAGCACTGAGACTTCCGGGTCTGGGTCAGTTGACAAATGCTGTTACAAATGCTGCCAGTGCCGTTATCAGTCATGCTGCAACCCCACCAGCACAGATTTTCCTACAGTCTTTGCTCCCAGTGCCACTACCACTCTGAAACCACAATTAGAAGGTATTTATCTTCATTAAAAACAAAGCTTTTGATGGGTGAATGATAATTTAAAATACAATTTATATACTTTTAAATAGTTTAAAAAATGGTAGGAAACTTAGCAGTAGTTCTAAGAGTACTTCTCTTTCCTTACAGACCTATGAAACTGGTAGAGCGATACTGCACTCCTCTGCCACAAAAACTCCAGAAATAAGACAAATACAAAAAATACTAAACCCTGCGCATCTCTAGCTGCCACATACTTTTATTATCTTATTACAGATTTTATCTTCTCTTATCTTACTGTGTCTTTGTAATTACCTAGGATATCCAGACCTATACCCAATGATTTGCATTATTACAGTCAAGATAAAACAAAATATTGCATTCCTGTTATCTGACCAAACCCAGATGTGATCAAAAGATGCCTCTGGACATGTTTGACCACCATGAATTATCTGTACAACAGATGCCCCCCCCTATCCCACCCCCCGGAGCTACTGCCTTACACAAACCACTACTCTTTTCCTAATTTTAACCCATTCATATCCTGTTCAAGGCCTTATGAAAATATGCTCTAATTAATGTAACGTTTAGGCCTAGTCTGGTTTAAGAGGTCTCTGGCTCAGTGGATCAGATATCAATATGGAAACCAGTCTTCAAGCTCTCTGTTACACAAACTAATACCACCCTCGTGCCATGCTAGGAACATATTGTAAGACCAATGTGCTTTCCTCTCTAGAAAGGACTAGAATTGTTCAACTTTTAAAGACTTTTTACAGTTACATTTTCCCTGAATCAGAGGCCTGAGATACTTACTCAGAGTGCAATTCTCCATCTATTGAGACCAATGGCAAAACTCCCATTGACTTTAACAGTGGAGATTGTCCTGTCAGTCAGGAAAACTTTTCTGTCGCAGTACTTAGTACCATATCTAAGAGAGAATGAAAATACTTGGTTGTATGTTTTCTGGAAACCCCCACTTTCTCTGTTTTATAGATACCATTAATATAATTCCTAACAACATGTAAATATTGTTGTAAGTAGGATCACGTAGCAGAAAAATGCACATTCACACATGCATCATGCTCAATGAAGAAACAAAGTATCTAGCGATGATGCTGGGTATTCTTTGTTCTGTATTTCTTTGGAGAGAAGTGTTAAATTTCAAGGCTAGCTCCTGTGCATATTCATTGCTCCATAAAATAGCAAGTAGGATTAAATAGCTCAGAGATCACAGCAAGATACTGTCTTCAGATCACTGAGCTGGTTCATTTCAGAGTGAAAGTCTCACCGTGATTAGAATTGATTAGAATATGTAAATAGGAGCATGCATCCTTTACAGGGGATGCAAGGGAGATGTTATCCATGCTTACTAAAAAACAATAAGCAGAGAACCAAAAAGCAAAATGGAGAACAGAAGAAAGTCTCCAGAACTGCAAGCCTCTTGGAAGAAGCATGTTTGTGGTTTGGTTTCTGTTGTGTGCGTGGACTAGGTACAGATGTTTTTGGTGATCTGTGGATGTGCCGTGCTTCTCAAAAGCTAGCTGTCTAAAAGATAACAAACAAGACACAAGTAAGGATTGAAAACTGTTACACTGCGAAAATTAAAAAGAGAAACATCAATGAACATAGTCAAAGAGAGAAAGGGGAAAAAACAAACCCCGTAGCAGGTTGAAGTGGCTATACAGGGGTTAATGGGTTCAGCTCTCTTGTTCTAGCAATTAAACATGCCCAGGCAAAGTGAGTTAAGGAATGTTGATGGTGGTCAGTTGTGGCTGGGAGGAGTCAGATGACTACAATGAGGAGTCGAATCCTACAGCTCATGGAACAGAAAGACTACCAGGGATTTTGAGAGAAGAGTTGTTCAGAGGACTGAAATAGCAGGGTTGGTGGCGGTGCTCAATCTAGGCTAGGGATGGGGAACCTCAAGCCTGCAGGCCAAATGTGGCCCATCACTAGATTTTATTGGGGGGTGGGGGGTTGGCCCCTTTGTAGTTCCTAGTTCTGGCCCAGTCCCTACCCCCAACAGGGGCTGGAAGTAACTTACTCCCTTCAGGGTAAGGGAGCAGAGGTGGAGGCATGCACACAAAGATAGGGAACAGATCCATAGCACAGATCCATGATCTGGGGCACCCCTCTTCCTGGGCACACCCGTTAAACACCCCTCTTCCCCAACTTCTATGTGGCTCTCAGAATTTGCACCAATTTTTAAAGTAGCACCTGAGGAGGAAAAGCTGCCCCCAACTCCAACCCTCGGAGTTGCCCCTATGATATAAATAAGAAGCCCCAGGTACAACATCTTACGAAGATTCAGTCCCCTGCTCCCTATTACAAAACTACACAACACCCCTCAGATAAAACACCAAAATCATGGTGAAAACACTTCACGCCATGGTGAAGTATAACGTCCTTCTGCCACTACAAGCCACCTAATGATTGGTAACCTAAGACACCACTCTTCGGCAGCTGCTTGCAGAGCTGGTGGCAGCGGATATAGAGTGTGAGGAAGGGACGGTAGCCCAGGTGACTCAGCAAGCCCACGCCCCAAACAGCCAGTAGTCCCAAGTAGCAGGGCTTCCTCTTGTCTGCAGAGCTGGTACTATGCAGCAGTTATGCCCATGGAAGTCAGGTGTCTGCAAGTACAATAGGTAGGTACCAACCTGTGCATACTCTGAGCCAAAGAACACAGCAGAGCACGTATCTGTCAGTCTCAGAAGACCTAATGTCAATAGATGCTGCCTCACTGTGCTGATCTTTGCCCTGCTGAAGTGGAGTCACACACAGAGCAGAAGCTGCTAACTTGGGTTAGCATTAGCGCATGTTTTACTGAAGCTGTGTCTCAGCCCTTAGAGAAGAGAGTATGTATCCCTTGATGTGCCTGCTACCCATCTCCACCCACCACTCCAGCCTCACCTGCTTATCTTGTATGGGCATGTCACAACATGCTTGCCCAGGAGGGATGAGTAGCTGCAAGAGCCAGTTCTTTCAATAGCATATAGATGCTTATGTCTTATTCAAGTGCTTCTGTAATAAGTCTTTCAGGTGTACCAACACTCTTTACTACCAGCCAGGACTAAACATAAAACACACCAGAAACAAGAAGAGTCCCAGTGGCCCTCTTGGGGTGCTTATCTTGGGGAAGACCCCTGTCTTGGTCTCAGCTGCCTAGCCTCCTTCCATGCAGGACCATGGAAAGCTCACTGCCCCCAACCAGACTGAGTTTTAGCTCTGGCCAGCTTGGCTTCCTCTAGCAGACTGTGAAGCTTCTGGAGCTTGCTGGCTATATAGCTCCCAAGGGGTGGGTCCACAGTGATGGACAGACTCCCTTAAAGGGGCTGCTGTCTGCTTCATCAGAGGGTATCAGGAATTTGGGGGAGACACAAGAAGGTGGGTTAAGAGGGGGACACACACACACCCATCTACTTCTTCCGCCTGCAGGGCTTTACTGTACAGGTGAAATAGAGTTCCGTGGCGAATTCCGTCTCCGACAGAATCGCCTGCTCTGAAACCAGTCTGGAAGGAATGAAGACCAGCTGTAATTTAGCCCCCCTTCTATCAAAGCTCCTTTGTGGCAGTTACAGTCAGCTGCGCATGTGCGGTAATTCCTTTTACTTTGCTTGAGCAAAATGGCACCATCTGCTGTAGCAGCAGGACAGCGCCATCTAGCCTATGCACAGTAAACAAAAGTGAAGTACTGTGCATGTGCAGATGGCGGAGGGGGTGAAGTCGCAGAACAGCCCCCCAAAAAATCTGGTGCAGCCAAAAACCATACTGGATTTCTGCAGCCCACTCCAAAAGTAACTCCACAAAGATGGTAGGGTATTCCAATTCAGAACTTGGTGCTCTGTACAGCAATCGCAATTGGAAATCCATGCTGCCTGAGAACCTCTACACAGCCCCTGGAACTTCTAGTTATGGGTGTGATCTATGCATGCATTAAACACCAGATGGTGCTAGCTCACTGGCTGTTCATTGAGCAGGCTAAACAAAAGCCATAGGGCCCAGAAACATTGCAGGGCTAGATTTGTTGAATAAACGATAAGCCCAAGGTGGTGGCTGCTGTTGTTGCCTTTGTTTTCAGCAGCCATTCTCCTTATAGTAGTACCTCAAGTGGACCATTATCTGCAAAAACGTACTAGCTGAGTACGCACCAGAATGTGCCTTCTCTTGCTTTGTTACACCTTGTAAAATTTAATATTAGGTCACTTTATATCATGTTATATATCTCCCTAGCAGGTAGATAGGTAGGGTAGAGAACCTAATAAAAATTAAGGTAGAGAACTAATACAAACTAAACCCTGTCTTTTAAACATAAATCAATTAATTTAAATGTAAATTAGAGTAAATTAAATGCAAAACATAAAAACTGGGTGACAGGATGTTTTTAAATGCGATGCTACCCAGGATCCACTCATCCAACTCCCCGTCTGAAGGTGGTGAGGGGGAATATGTGCTCCTGTGAGCCATGCAACACCCACTCATGGCACAGTGCAGTGCGAGTCCCAAAAATGCATGGCAGCAGGCGTATGAACTGGGGCGACCACCCATGTTAACACACCTGCTTCCTCCCTCATACAAACGCTTAGAAGATTATTTCTACTGGATAATATTTCTCCTCTTCCCTATTCCTGCCTAATTCCTAAAGGTCAGGACTCAGCTAATGAAGTCAGATTAGTCTTTGAGAACTTTTGCTGAGAATAATGAGATAGAATCTGCTTTAAGGAGCAGGTTAAAGTGTAGGTCAATAACATCACTGGTGGTAGCACTAGCTATAATCTCAGGTCGCTGTAGAGTATTTCTTCTCATAACATTGGTCAGATAGCACATGACTGCAGTGTCTAACAGCAGTTGATATTGGGCTATTTATCAAATAGTTTGCAGGTGGGATTCTTGTAAATCAATTGCAGGAGCAATGTTGGCTGGCTCATCAGGGATCCAAGCAGGGCTAGTATTTTGGTAGGATCTGCGGCCACTTTCTCTCCAGCAAATGGAAGACAGTAAATGAGGCAAGAACCTCAGACCTGCTGCCTTGCTTTGCTGGTGCTCAGCATGTGGCTAGTAAACCAAACAGGCTAGAGTCAGCACAAGGTGATTGGCTCTCAAGTCCCCACTGATGCCACCACCTACAATGCACATGTGCTAGCTGTGGCAATCTCCACACATAGGAGTGCCGGACAGCCTTCAGTGTGGGTGTGCTGCTGGCTGTGTATGGCACATTCACGTTTATTATGTAGTAGGGATGGGACTTTCAGTATTGCCGAGAACGGAAAAGTACCTAATAATGACTCTATTGGATTAATCCAATATCTCAGTTCTTGGAATTGGCAGTATCAGATCTTTTTATTATTTTTTTAATTTGATTTTTAACATTGCAGTTTTCCCCATTAAAGTCAATGGGGAAAACCGCAATGGTAAAAATCCTATACCGAGAGAACCAAGAACTCATAGGAGAACCAGTAGACAGAGATCCAATGCCGATAAAACTGAGGACTGAGATTTTGCCAAAAGTCCCACCCCTATGCAGCCTAGTGCCATTACTAATTAATTGGCTACTTGCACTCCCCTCTACCAACAGGGTTTTAATGGTATTTCTGGGCCACATTTTATTGCCCTTGATAAAGATCATGCAGTGAAGAATAAGAGGAATAGTTCCTCTGAGTGAAACAACAGCAGGAGAGGATTCAGACTTGTCTGGTGGTTTTTCACTGGTTTTATTTTTCTTTTGTCATTTTTTTCTCTTTGACTTTACATGATTTTTTCACAACTCAATCCCCTTTATGGAGAAAGTATGTGGAATGAGGCCAGCTCTGGCTAAGCAGAGTTCCAAGCGGAATCAGGTCCCATTCAGGCATCAACCTCCATGACTGAGAAAGGGGGTGAGAATGCTAGAAAGGGTGTTTTTAAACAAATGCTTCAACACCAACCAATCACCCACCCACAGTGACCCACCATGCATGTTGCAGGGCCGCACAGGCACCGTATGCAGCCCCGCAACATGCATGATGGGTGGGTAGTGGGTGGGGAGGTGCTTGTCTAAAAACAACCCAAGACAGCTGATGCTTAGGGGACACCTTGCACCAGTGAGGAGGAGTAACTCTTTATGTCAAATTATGTTCAAGGGGATAGCAGCACTTGGGTAGGAGAGATCTACCTCCCAGCCAGATTTTCTCAGAGGGGAGTATTTCCCCTCAAATCTGTGATTTGAGCTGCAGTGTGCAGTTGCAGACACAGCTGCAACAGTCCTCTGCCTTAATCCCCCTGCTGAGGTGAAATGGTGCAGAGGCAGTGGCAGCAAGGAATGAAACGAGGCCCAGAGCTGGGAAGGGGAGAATGGAGGAAAAGAGAGACCTGGCAGTGAAAGGAAGGAAGGTGAGAGAGGAGAGACAAATATACACAACCTGCCAGGCAGTCCAGCCCAGCCATGTGGAGTCAGGGCCCTGAGGAATCAGGGAATCAGGTCTCTGATGGTCCAGAGAGAGCTTCCAGGGAGCATGGCACCCCCTTAGGAGTCGGAACCCTTGCTAACTGACCTGATTTGATTTCTTCTGGCTAAAGTTTAGGGTATCTTTGATAGGCTATTAAGATAACTGTGTCCAGCCCCCTGTGAATTATCAGAGGATGACAATGATAAAATGCCTTTGAGGGAAAAGTGAGAAACTAAAATAGAGGAAACTAAGTTATGCCCAGTTCCCCCAGAAAAAAAGAACATGGGACAAAGCAGAACATCACACAAAAGCCAGGAAAGGCCCTGTGAAATACATCACATGTAGGAACACATTAGATTATGTGTCACTGGTCAGTTGCTTTCTGTCTACATACATTTCTCTCCGCAATTTCAGCTGGACCTGGCATCCTTCACTAAAAGGCCTACACTGTTATGTAATGCTGATGTTGGCTGTTAACTGGGTGCTGCATTTCAGTGCTGGACAAAAGGGTTGGCACTGTGATACCTGCCCAGATATCTTAATCTTAATAACACTGCTGTCCAATAGAAGTCACTGGTGAGCTGCAAGTGATTGTGCCACCATTTAAGCCACAACCAAGAAAGTAAAATACACACAACGATAAAAAAGAGCATGCAACACACAGAAAGCAGGAAACACACATACACCTTGCAAATAGAAGCACTCAGATCACAGGCTACTGTAATTTTTATTTATTAATAAAAATGTAAATATCCTCATCTGATTCCAGTTCCCCATCTGTGGCTAGTGACCGGCACAGCTTTACAGGCCCTGCACCCTCACTGAGCTCTATGTGAGTGGGGTCCTCTGGCCGTGGGAGTCCTGCTGAAGTCAATGTCTCCTAAAGTGCCTTTGAGTCCTCTGGGGATGGAAAGACTTAGCAAAGTCAGATTATTATTGTTGGAATTTCCCCATTCACTTTTCCTTTGAAGTCCAAACAAGGACGCTAGTGGATCCTGAAATTTCTACTTTTCAGTGTCTACAATAAGTGCAGCTGCTTCACTCATGTATGAACTGGCAGGAATAAATAAGTTTTTCTAATCTGTGAGCAACAAATAGTCTTATGTAAATGTTCTGAAAAGCTGAGTGCACAAGTTAGGCCAACCTCAGTGCATGTCTAGGTACCTATGCACACATGGGGCACATAGCACAAACCTTGCTTGATCCTGGTACTATCTTTTTTTCTGCCCAAGTTAAAGTGCTCCAGAACAAAATTCTCCAGTGCCTTAGACACAGGCATTATATCTCTACATATAATGCCTGCCTCTCTTCCAGCCTCCTAACAAGGGTGTTCTGGCGTGGGTGCCGTTCGTGTGAAAAGGGCCACCAGCTTGTAAGGGAAATCTCAGTAGGATCTCTGAACAAGCGCTGAATGTAGGCAAGTGCTGCCATGCTTGGCAATTAGAGTGCTGGTTTCTAATTTCATTCTGGCTGTGTAGGGAGAGGGTTATTCATTTAAGCAGTGCCTTCTGCTAGCATAAACGTACGACTAGGTGATTTTGCAAGCTGTGCAGACGGTTCCATTTTACGCAGCGCAAGAGAGCTGAACTGACCCCTCAATCTGTTTTGTTGCTAATTTCCTTAATTGTGGTTTCCCTGGATTTGGAATGGTGACTATAGGGAATGCTTTGGTTAGATAACAGTAATTAGCCAGCATTGGCTAACTTCGTTTTCCTTGAAGGGTTGCTGCTGCTCAAGTGAGCCATGAGAGTATATTGTGGCAGAAACCTAGCAATCTTCCAGAGAGGTAATAGCAGTCTCAGTGGAGTCCAGCAGCTCCCACTGTGACATCCAAGGCCTGTGATTTGCTAAGTGTATGTGTCCTCCATTTCAGGAGCTGGAAATCATCCTTTACCAGCAACATTACCACCACCACCAGAAATAATCATCCTTCAGTTACTTGGTCCATGCGGGTCTTCTAGAGCAGGGCTGGGGAGCGCTTTGTCTCCCATTGGCCTTTTTGAAAATTAGTGCAAGCTACGGGCTGGATAGGAGTTATTTATTTATTTATTTGTTTATTTTATTTATTCTAATTGCTTACCCCACCCTTCCTGCCAAAGGTGGCTCAGGGTGGCTTACAGTATTAAAATACAAAGTACACATAAAAAACATAAACCATAAATACTGAAACATAAAACACCCCACCCCCAACTCCTCTCCACCCCAACCCCCCCACCTCCTAACACCCTTATTCCCCACAACCCTCCCCCACCTCCAGTCCCCACTGCCAAACGTCCTCTGAATAAGGCTGTTTTACACTGCCTCCTAAAGGCGCTCAAGTCCAGACATAAATGAATCTCCTGGTGGAGGGAGTTCCACAGCTGCAGAGTTGCAGCTGAAAATGTCCTCCTCATTGTGGAGACGAAGTTAAAAACTGGCACCTCCAGACGGGCATCCCTAGCCGACCACAGAGGCTGTGATGGGATATGGTAGGCTAGGCAATCTTCCAGATAAGTGGGTCCAAAGCCATTTAGGGTTTTAAAGGTCAAAACTAGCATCTTGAATTGTGCCCAGAAGACAATAGGCAACAAGTGCAGGTTTCAGAGCACTGGTGTTATGTGCTCCTGGCAACCCGTACCCATAAGGAATTGGGTCGCTGCATTCTACACCAGCTGCAGCTTCTGAACAGTATTCAAGGGCAGCCTTATGTAGAGGGTGTTGCAGTAGTCTAGCCTTGAGGTAATGAAAGCATGGATAATGGTTGCCAGTAGGGATGGGCGAACGCGGTTTAGAAGTTCGGAGTTCGGACTGAACTTGGTCTGTTTGGTCGACCGAACCGAACTTCCAAACTGAACTCAAATTTCAAACCGAACCGAATTTCCGAACTCTGTTCTGTTCATCCATTCCTAGTGGCAACACACACCAAAAAAACTGGTTTTGAATGACCGAACTTGGTTTGGAAGTTTGGAATTCGACCAATCTCTGTCTGTTTGGTCGACCGAACCAAACTTCCGAACTGAACTCGAATTTCGAACCAAACTGAACCAAATTTCCAAACTCGAATTTCAAACCGAACTGAACCAAACTGAATTTCCGAACTCCATTCTGTTCACCCGTCCCTAGTTGCCAGATCTGAATCAAAAAGAAAATGCCAAAGCCTTCTCACCAGATGAAGATAGAGAAAAGCACTTCTGTCCATCGCCACCACCTGAGATTCTAGACACAGTGATGGATCCAAGAGTACTCTAAGGCTGCGAACCTGAGTGATCCAGGAGGTATGGGTGTGTGTGTGTGTACCCCATCAATAACCAGGGTCCCAATCCCACCCAAGTCACAAGGCTGGTCAACCATCATCACCTCAGTCTTGTCAGGATTCAACCTCAGTCAAGTCACCCTCATCCAGTTCCCCACAGCAGCCGGGGGCAACGGGTAAGCACCAAGACTGCAGGACATGGGTCAGATGATAAGGAGAGGTAGAGCTGGATGTCACCAGCATACTGATGACACCACACTCCAAGCCTCTGAATGATCTCACCCAGCGGCTTCATATACATGTTGAACAAGAGGGGCAAGATAGAACCCTATGGGACCTCACAGGGGAGATCATGGGGTGACAATGAGCAATCACCCATCACCACCTGCTGAGACCTCCCTGACAGGAAGGAGTGAAACTACTCAAGAGCAGTCCTGCACACCCCTGCCAGGTCCCGCAGTTGAGTTAACAACACCTCGTGATCAACAGTGTCAAAAGCTGCTGATAGATCTAAAAGGATCAACAGAGTGGAAGTCCCTCTGTTGATCTCCAAGTGTAGGCCACTGCTCCACAGCTATGGAACTCCCTCTGCTGGGAGATTCATTGACCAAAGCCACAAGCGCAGTCTCTGTGCCATACCCAGGACAAAAGCCAGACTGAAAGGGGTCCAGGAATCTGAAAGCATCCAGATGGACTTGGAGCTGATGCACCACCACCTGCTCAATAACCTTCCCTAAAAAGGGAAGGTTAGAGACAGGCCGATAGCTGGCAGACAAGTCAGCATCCAACAATGGTTTCTTAAGCAAAGGCTAGACAATCACCATTTTATTTATTTATTTTATTTATTTAAAACTTATATCCCGTCCCTCCTGCCCAAAGGCAGCTCGGGGCAGCGAAGAACACAAAAAATTTAACAATAAAACATTTAAAACTAAATTAACAAATTTTAAAACAAATCATAAACACTCTCCCTCCTCCCAAACCCTACCCCCCCACCCCCCTCTCCAAAAACGGAGCCAGGTCTTACACAAACGTCGAAATGACAGGAGGGTGGGGGCCAACCAAGCCTCCTCCGGGAGTGAATTCTACAGCACAAGGGCAGCCACTGAAAAAGATCTCACATGATGGAGGTGATGCTGGTGGGTGAGGGCCACCCATCTCACCCAGGGAACCTCCAAAAAGGCCCCCACGAATGATCTCAGGGGCTGCACAGGCACATGGGGAGTGAGGCGATCCCGCAAATAGGCAGGGCCCAGGCTGTGAGTGAAGGGCTTTGAAGGTCAAAACCAGCACCTTGAAACTAGCCCGGTGCTTTATAGGCAGCCAGTGCAGAGCCCGGAGCACAGGTGTCATGTGCTCCCTGTGGCCCACCCCAGTAAGGAGTCGGGCCGCGGCATTCTGCACCAGCTGCAGCCTCCGGACCACCTTCTCGGGCAGCCCCACGTAGAGCGCGTTGCAGTAATCCAGCCTCGAGGTGATGAAGGCATGGATGACAGTGGCGAGGTCGGAGTCTGAGAGATACAGCCAAAGCCGCTGGACAAGATGTAACTGCCGAAACGCACTCCCCACCACGGCCGCAACCTGAGATTCCAGGCTGAGTCATGAATCGAGGAGCACACCCAGACTCCGTACCTGCAAGACCATGGGAGGGTGAAGCCCCCCCCCCACAAGAGGAGATTCAACCACTCCCAGGCCCCCCAGGCCCTCACCCACCAGCATCACCTCCATCTTGTCAGGATTCAGCTGCAGATGGCTCAACCTCATCCAAGCCCCCACAGCTGACAGGCACTGGGAAAATAAGGAGACTGCATGGCCTGGGTCGATGGAAAAGGAGAGGTAGAGCTGAGTGTCATCAGCATACTGATGACACTGCATGCCCTGAAACCCCCTCACGATCTCCCCTAACGGCTGCATATAGATGTTAAACAAGAGGGGGGACAGAATGGCACCCTGCGGGACTCCACACGTGAGGTCCCGGGGGGAAGACGTACACTCCCCCAAGACCACCCGGTGAGTTCTCCCGGCCAGGAATGAACGAAACCAGTCCAAGACCGTTCCGCCAATTCCAGCACGGTCCCGCAGGCGAGTCACCAACACCTCATGATCGACTGTGTCGAACGCAGCTGAAAGGTCTAGCAGGACCAGTAAGGTCTGACAACCCTGGTCCAATGCCAGACGGAGATCATCAACCAAGGCCACCAATGCAGTCTAGACCATACTCAGGCCGAAACCCAGACTGAGAGAGGTCAAGGAAACCGGTGCGGTCCAGGTGTTCTTGGAGCTGCCGTGCCACAGCTCGTTCAATAACCTTCCCTAAAAAGGGAAGGTTAGAGACCGACCGATAACTGGCAGGAACATCAGCGTCAAGAGATGGTTTCTTGAGCAGGGGCCTTTTAAGGGTGTCTGACATCCTGCCCTTCCAAAGGAAGGCATTGATAACCCAAGCCAGTAATGGCCCTAATATCTCCTGGCTGGCTTTCACCGTCCAAGATAGGCATGAATCTAATACATAACTGGTGCCCCACACAGCCCCATCTTCTGCATTGGTGGGCTAGACTGGCTGAAACTGGTCCAAATAAGGCCCTTTTCACACAGACACTCTAACACTGATAAAATGGGTGTTACATTTTATTATACATGTTGCAGGGCACCTATAGGGCACACCTGCAGCCCTGCAACATGTATAATAAATGCAACACCCATTTTATCAGTGTTAGAGTGTCTGTGTGAAAAGGGCCTAAAAAGGACAAGGCTGAACCTCCACAGCCCCAAACTCTGACTCTGCCATAGAACCTATTGTGCCAAAGTCGTGATGAATATGAACAGTTTTGTCTGCAAAATAATCAATACAAATGTTACAGTGGGCATTAGATGATTCCACCTCCTGGCAGAGACAGGCCGGATTAACCAGACCTCTCACCACCCAGAAAAGCTGTGCCAGATGAGACTTCACACATGCTTGCTGTGAAGAAAGCCTTCTTTGTTGCCATCACAGCCATGGCATAGTCTTTCAAAAATTATCTATGCCAGAATTGGTCGGATTCAGCGCAAGTCAAGTGTCACCTGCGCTCTAACTGCCTACCCTCCTGCTTCAGCTGCCTTAGGTTCTCTGTATACTACGGGGACCTGTGCAGATTTCGAGCACTGGTGGTATGTGCTGTCAAGGTCAGTAGGTAAATCCCCCAGAGAGTTCTGGAATCCAGTCGGATCCATAAGTCTCCAAGGACGGACCAACCTAACTGGTCCATCACCCTGATGGGGGCATAGGAGGGCACTCATGCCTTCAGGGCGTAAGTTAGGGGTGGGGATGTTTAAAGGATGAAGAAAAGAAGGGGAAGGTCCAGATCATAGATACATACCATGGATCCATTCCCTAGTCTCGAGTGAATGGCATCATCTCTGCTCCCTTCACCTGAGCTTACTCTTTCAGAGCTTGAAGGTAGGGGTTAGATTTGGGGCCAGATCCAGGAACTGAGAAGGAACCAAATAAAAACAGCTGTGGGCTGGATTTGGTCAACAGGCCAGAGGTTCCCAACCCTTGGTCTAGAACATTGCAGCTCCCACAAGTATGAATGGGGGAGATGTGATTAGATACGGATACACTTGTATGCAAGAAACTTCTGTTAAGTTACACCATTACTGCAAAGGCCATCAAAAGGGCTTACTTGTTTGCCATGAGGCAACAAATTAACAAATTACAGAACTTTTCTGCACTGCAGATTTAGACTGTCCTGCGCAGCCAGAGAATCCAGTGCTCTAACTGTAAGAACACTTACATCTGAGATGGTCTCATGGGACATCAGTAGGCTACAAACTCACTGCAAAATTGACACAAGTAGTGGCATGCCTCCCAATGTTTCAGGTGGACAAAGAGGAACATAAACCCCACACCCTTGTCTAATAAACTCCACCCCCTCACACATTCTCACACTATTTGTTTTATTTTATTTGGGCTTATAGTCCGTCCTATCTCAAGGGCTCAGAGTTGGTTACAAAACATAGCCAAAATGTAATATATCTGCAACACCCTCCCTCAGACTCCCCCCACCAGCCCCTTGGTCCCTATCCCCGCCCACCAAATGCCTGGCCCAATAGAAAGGTTTTACACTGCCTCCAGAAAATGCTAACATGCACACATTCAATATGCACATCTAGGGTGGCCATACCTCCCCTTTAAAAGAGGATGCTTATGAAAAATGCATGTTGCAGGGCTGCATTGGTTCCAGTGCAGCCCTGCACCATGTATTCTTCATTAGTGTCCTCTTTTAAAGGGGACGCATGGCCACCCTATGCACTTCCCCTTCCTCCAGGTGGTGGCAGCTTGGCTTTGGTAGTGGGAGGCCAGCTGCTTAGCTCTAGCAGCAGCCATGCACAGGGGCTTTGTTGGAGGCTGTGTATGAATACCCAGTACTTTGGCAGAACCAATGCACAGGGACTCAGGAAGCAGCCACACATGGCCTCCTCCAACAGTGGGGCATGGCCCTTCAAAGGTGCGAGCATGGGGATTTTCTGCAAAAACAGGGTGGTCCCACCTGTTGGGAAGTAGTGACAGGAGCGTTGTTACCAACTTGGTCAGCCATCAATGACTCTTGCCTTTTCAGGAAAGGCTGGGGTCATCAGAGAAAGCAAAGAACAGTGGAAACCCAAAGAAAGAGAGATTGTTAGTCTCTTTTTGGATTAGAGGACATCAGAACCCAGCACCAGCGTTAGTCTCATGGGGTCCTGGTCAGAGACTAAAGTGTGGATCCCATTCCTCCCCTCCCCCCATGTACTTTGGATGATTTCCCCTGTGACTTGGCTTGGGAAAAGGACTTTCACACAAGAAATATACAAATCACTTGAAAATTTCAGACTTGGGTGGTGGTGGGTTTTGTTTTTTTTTTGTTTTTTAAAGCATTCTTCACTTCTCTGTAGATATGTCCTAAATTAGTCTTGTGGCGGTTCCCTGTGTTCTTAGTTCCTGGGAAATTGTTCTGTTGCTCTCCCTAAATCACTGTGCCTACTCAAAAAACCATCATGTTGCACTGCAGGCCTCAAAAGCTAACTCCTACAGGAACAATGAAATTGTTGACAAATAGGAGTTGAGGTATGAGGGAGGGAGGCAGAACTTTCACACAGAACTAGCTTGACCTAGACTATAGAATTTTCAATCCAAAGAAATAAGCATGATCCCACACTTGTGTTCAAAATTAAATGTACAACCCAAGGTGTAATCCTCCACCCACTGAAGTCAATAGCAATATTGCCACTGACTTTTATGATGGACAATATCCTGTCATTTATTCATCTTAGCCAATTGTCTTAGTAGCTCATCTCATATACAAACATAGCTTCCTCCATCTTTCTTTTCAACTCCATGCCTTTCTCTAAAACTAAAATAAACTAAGAAGACACTTTCATCTGGGATCCAGTAGGTTATTTCCTACCTCAGCCTGCTGGGAACAAAGGCCATTTTACATGGACTGTGGGGGTGGGGTGGGTACAGCCTGTGTGCATGCTGCTTGGAGGCCATGTGTGTGTGGAGGCATCAGATGGGTGCACACCCAACTCCACCCACCTGGCTTTTTGCTGATTGCTCCATGTGTGGAGGTAGGTGGAGATGGGTGGGTCGTGGAGTGCACGCCCACTGACCGCCACTTTTAAACAGGTGCTCACCCAAGTGTCCACCGCATTGACATGCGGGGAAGTGTCTCATATATGGCCAAAGAGAGAGTTATTGTTCCTTTTAAACTCTTGAAGTGCTTGGATATTATGGGGATGCCATCTAAAGACGTTGCTAGGCAAATCAAATTTTATTCGGCACCGACTTTCGTCATGGCCAGACAAATACACACATACAAACGAAGTAACATACACTATAAACATATAGCACACAAATTCTAGTCCATATGCACCCATACGGATTATTCCAAAGCAATTGATGGCATTTGATAACATATCTTAACACCATAACTAAACATACTACACAGCAACAGTAAAATATCAATATGGTAGGTAAAAACCCTCAGCAGTTATTAAAGCTAAGGCCTACTAAACAAATACCATCCATATATTAACAGCTGACAAAATAGTATTCAAATGTACATAGGAAGCATCCTGGTCAAAAAAGACCAATGCCTTGCCAGAAGCCCATATCCCCTATTTGGTACCCAAACCAGGCATTCCAACCTGGTATTTACTGAGATTACCCCCTTTTGATAGCTGCATAAGTATTTTTGTCCTCCTTTTATCTAGCAGGAGAAGAAATGATGCAACAGCAAATAGATCATTAGACTGTGTCAAATTCGCCAAATATACAAAGAGATCCCTATAACTAAACTTCCTACCCGCTAACACCGGGACCAACCAAGTCTCCCTCAAATGGATATAATAGGGGCATCTAGTGAGGATATGATCCCATGATTCAACTTCTGACAAGGAACAGTGACACTTACGCTCGTCATAGGGAATCTTAGCAAACCTGCCCTCCACCACTGCAGACTGCATCATCCCAAATCGAAATAGGGTATAATAGCGCCTCAGGTGTTTATTGCTCAGGACATCCAAATAGAGTTCTCTCCTAAAGAGGATCTTACTAGCAGCCAACAGCGGAGCGACCTTCCATGTCCCTAGCATCGCCAGATCTTCCTGCATTGCTATATCCCTAGACCTCTGTGCAATGATACTTTCCATGAAGGGGATTGACTGTCCCTGGAAGCATTGAAGTGAGAAACCCAACTGGCTTAGCAACCCCACCAAATGCCCTAGCCATGGATATACCTGATTGCCCTCATGCCTCAACTTTTCCCCCAAACACAGCAACTGTAGGGAATCCGGAGAGGCACCCAGAATCCTAAGCCAATATCTCAAAAACACCAGCCTGCAATGGTGCTTAATTGGCAGCACTCCCAACTCTGCCCGGATAACTGCACCTGGTGTGCTCGTCCCTACCCCAAGGATCCCTCTAAGAAAGCAGTTTTGGACCCTCTCTAAGGCCAACCATTCCTTATTTATAACAATTTCTGCACCATATGTTAACATCGGATGTACTTTGGCCTGAAAAGCCTTTACAATAATTGAAATAGGCAATCCATATGAGGCATTATAAGCTTTCATCATAGCTTTTGCAGCAACTTTAGCCACCCTAACTCTAAGATTGATATGTTGCTGCCAAGTACCCTTTATTGTAAGGCAGATCCCCAAATATGAGAAAATCTTTACCGACTCGAAGGAATAGCCCTGCACTACCCAACGTTGCTAGGCAATGATTTCAGCCGTTACAAAATAAGACTTTTTTTTTTTTTTTAAACAAAAACGGCCTTCAGTTGAATAGCTCCAAATGGCTAGGAGGAACACACAAAATAAAAATGAAAACTCTGTTAGGTGACCTAAACTGTTTTCTTATGATTCAAAACTGTGAAATTCATTCAAGCACATTTTTAGCCTACCTGTATTTTGTAGTATTGTATTGAAATCTCCTCACCGAACTGGACCTTTAGAAAGGTTGCTCATGCCCTGAATGAAGTTTCTGCAACCAGCTGTGCGTAACCTTGTTTGCACGGATGCCATTCAGCCCAAGGAGACAGCACTGTAAATCTGAAGCTGTTTGCTACTTTGGAGAACTGATGCATTTTGAATGTTGTCGTAGCATACAACAAGATAAATTCTGCCCTGAAATGAATATGCATTGTCAAAGCAGCTAAAAAGTATTTCCTTTCTGGATTTGCATAATCAGAGTTTGTCCTGATTTAACTGCATTGTTTTAGAAACAGATGTAGTCACAAAGTCCAGCTAAGCATTAGGGCAACCCTCTAATGCAGATACAGTTATACTGAAGCAAACTGAAAGGGGTTCAGCTGCTTTTCTGCACCCCGATGAAGCAGGTCCCTTTTGAAAAGGGGTTCAGCTGCCTTTCTGCACCCTAGTGAAGCAGGTCCCTTCTAATTCTGGGATCAAGTGGAAATAAATACTACTGTGTTTGAGAGGGAGGGGAATTACTCCTCTTTTAATAATGACTCTTTTGTTCAATCAAATAGGCACTTTATTCAATAATATCAACACAATTAATATACCAATTATTAAAGGAATGCTTACACTTTAATATATAATCCCTCACCTACTCTGACTCCTTCAAATACATACAAAGCATATATCCTTACGTGATCAGAGGTCAACGGTCTGGTTCCAGAAGGAGGATGGGCAGGGGGCCCAAACAAAGCCGAGAGAGAGAGAGACAGAGACTAGCTGTAGATCAAGTTGCAGGACTTCCTAGGGAGAAGTCCCAGAGAGGGCCAATCACCGAGCTAGCCGGCACCCTGATAAGGGTTAGCGGACAAGTACCATGAAGGGCAAAGAACTGATCCAGAGACTGGCCTTATATACAGTTTCTCTTATCACTTATCCATGTTAAGGGGCTGTTTGCCCTGGACTCCAGAATCTTCCCCTTATGGCTATCCATGATTGGGGTCCTTCTGCTTAGTCATTGGTTTGGGGGTTTGCCCTGTCCGATAGGGTCCTGCCCACCCCTCCCTCTGGAGGGAAGGCTTGACTCCCCCCCACCCCCCAGCCCTGGGTCGCCCACACCCCTCTTAGAGGCGTCTGGTTGTCTGATCAAGCCATCTCTTTTTCTCGCTTTGCAACATTAGTTCTGTTATCAACTTCTGACCTTCCTCTGTTCCCAATGTCCCTGTGAGTTATAAACTATTCAGTTTTGCTTGGGAACACAAAGTTTCTGCTTTCTCTCAGGCATCCTTTGACAGGGATATTGCCTCCTTCACACCGGATCACATATCATCCTGTGATTTACTGATCAATTGACCATCTTCCTTCTAACACATTCTGTTCCTATCCTCAATTATCTAAATCAATGAATCAATGTGTGTACTAAATAATGTCTTACTTAATTTATAACACTCTATATAATCTTAAATGAGGGCCACAATGGCCTACAAAGAAATTTCATTCAGTTACAATATCATAATTATAAATCCAGCATACTTTTGGTTACATTTCAACAAAGAATGAGTTACAATAGCATTCAATGTCTGCTCTGGCACATTTGTGTCAAAAGAAAGCACTTCTGCATTGGTTACATTGTAGCAAGGAAATCAGCATTTCTGTTAGGCCTGTGCCATTTCACAACAATACCATGCACAAACTGTGGAGCGCTCTGGGGACATGTGCAAAGAAAAACCTACAAGGAACCATCTAGAAAGGAACTGTGGGTCAGTGCACTCTAGAGACCCTGTTGGGGCCGCTCTAGCACAGGGCCTAGTGCAGGGGCAAGAATGCAATGGACACTGCATGACCACAGCAAGGTGGTCCTCCTCCCAAATCCCTCCTCCCCAAACCGTGTCCCCGTTTGGATCCTGTAACACATCTGTCTTATGCCAGTTGTAAGTCACTGCAGGAGCAGGCCCACAAACAGCAGTCCACAGCCAGTCTTCTACATACAATGTTAATACCTCCCAGCAGTCCCTATTTAGGAAGAACTGTCCATCTTTCAGAAGAAAGAGAGGGGAAAAGACTGGTAGTCAAGCCTCAGGGATCTCTTTCCTGGTTGCCTCCTAAGGAAAGCACTTGAACAGACAATGGGGAGATGATGGAATGAACAAAAAACTAAGTGGAATGATAAGCTTATCCCTCTTTGGTGAGGTTCAGGTTGTCACCTTTTGCAGTTTGACCCTGTGACTCCCATAGGCCAAAATGGGAGTCACAGGGTCAAACTGCAAAAGGTGGCAACTCTACTCTTTGGCTACTCCACATGTTGGGAGGTATGCTTGTTTATTATTACATAAGCCAGTGTAGCATAAGCCCATACCCTGGGCTGGACTTCTGTGCAAGCCTCCTGACCTGGCCACCTTGGTCAGCCAGCCAGCTCCAAGGCAACCACTTCCAATGCAGGGTCCCTAGGTAAGCTCCCAGCCTCCTCCCTTTCCTTGGCTTGGGAAAAGCTCTGAGACAAGCATCAGCCCACTGAGGCAGTCATAGCAATTACCCTTTCCTGGTGGTCTAGCTCTCTTCAACTGTGCCCTGGGCTTTTTATCCAGTCTAGGGTCTTCTAGCTGCCCTCAATCAATTATCTTGGAGGTCCCGCGAGTAAATCGGGGGCCCACTATGGAGAGGGCATTCTCAGTGGCCGCACCTTGGCTGTGGAACACCCTCCCGGAGGAGGCTCACCTGACTTTTTGTCGGGTTTATAAAACCTGGCTGTTCCGCCAGGCATTTGGTGGAGGGGACAGATGAGGGAGGGATGGGTTGGGTGGGAGGGGGGTTGAGCCGGAGGCGATGGGTCGACTACAGGGCACGGACCCACCCCCAACAACACCAGAAACCCCAGACCCTGGAAAATGTGGATGTTATGCCAAGCATTTGGTAGAGGGGACGGATGGAAGGAGGAATGGAATGGGGAGGGGGGTTGAGGGTTAGGGGGGGTTGTTTTATGTTTATATTTTTATGGCTTCACCATGTTGTTTTATATTTCTATTTTATATGTTTTCTATTTTTGTTTAAAATTGTAAGCTGCCCCGAGCTGCTCTGCAGAAGGAGTAGGGTATAAAATTGTTAAATAAATAAATAAATAAATAAATAATCTCTTTATAGTTTAAAACTCCCTTCAGGTGGGGTGCACTGGATAGGACCAGGGGAGCTGAACACATTAACACCTTCAGGTGCCAGCTCAGCCTGCTAAAGACCCCTTTCCCTAAAGACAGGGTGGGCAGTCAGCTACAATGTAGAAAAAGTGCAGAAAAATGTAGACCACCATTGGCTGCCTCCTCTCTTGGGACATGGGCAGCTCTGCCAGGTAGAGGAGAATCTTTCCGCTCTCTCCCTTTTCCATCCAGTTGTGAGGGCAATTATGTCCTAAGTTCTTGGATGGCTTGGCTTTGCCACCTACATAACGTTCTTTTATGCTAGTCTTTGTGTGTAATTTGTGTATCTTTGGGTGCTTTTAAATGAGCAAGGCTGGGGGGCAGGTCTGTGGCTGCTGAGTGGCACAGTTACAGAGCAGCCACTCAGGTGGAGTGCGTATGGAGGGATTCTAATGGGCAGCTCTCAGCGTGGCTACCGCAGCAGCTGGCATGCACTCCCCCTGCCATGGACCATGGGGGAAGGGGAAGAGTGCTGGGCTGGCCTTTAAAATTGACATGTCCTGGCTGTGCACACTGGGCAACTGGGATCCCCAGTGCTTGCGGCCACTTCCTGTGACGTGCAAAGGCCATGTCCCCCACCCACAGAGCCTGTGAGTGGGGGATCTGTCTGCTGGCGTGGGTGGCTGTCCCAGTTCATACGGGTGTATGTGACCATTGGCATGTACTTTTTTGGGTTGTCCTGCATGGCACACTCCAGATTTCTCAGCAGTGCCCTGTGAGTGGCCATGAGTGGGTGCTGTGTTGCTCACAAGAGAGCACATTCCCCTGCACCACTTTCAGACAGGTGGTTGGATGAGTGGCTCCTGGGTGGCCATGCTGCGTGGTAGTATCTCGTTTTAAAACATCCTTCAGTAGCAAGTGCTGCAGTGCTTTCCAGTGGGGTCCTCATAATACTTTACCATCACTGCCTTATAGTGGTGACCCTATGGTTTCCATCTAAGAAGACACTTTAATTCCAGGATCCAATCAGAAGGAGCTTATAATTTGGCCCAAAAATGATCTCTTGCGTTGAACATATACTCCTGAGATCTGAGATGATTTTATTTAGTCACTTTGTCAAAAATCCATCCAGCTATTTATGAATAATTCAAAGGTGAGAAAAAGGTGTTTTTGTGGTTTCAGATAATTGCTCAGACACGTTTCTTGCAGTAGGATAATTCCAGTGCAATTTGTAGCTTTGCCAAGGTGCCTGATTTTATCATAGTGGCACTAGGTTTCTGGGTTTTTTCCTACAGCACATATTTAAGCTTGCTTGTCATGAGCAAAAGGAAAAGCAACTGGAGAGCAGTTCTAATATGACGACTGAGCAACTAGAGAACTAACTGAACCAACATAAGGTACAGAAGGACTAAACATCCTCTCAGTCCCTGTCCTTTGTTTAGGAAGAGAGCAGAGGATCTGTGCTTTCCCACTCCCTTTCCCTGCCTGTGAATCCAGATATTGCCATGGTCTCTCTGGGTGAAAACAGACATGACACTAACCACCCTTTAACCACCCTTGGTGGTTATTTATGCATGTTGCAGGGCTGTATTGGTGCCCTATGCAGCCCTGCAACATGCATAAATAACCACCAAGGGTGGTTAAAGGGTGGTTAGCATCATGTCTGTTTTCACCCTCTGTCTCCTTATAAGTGTACACCCTACAAATACAATGGCACAAGAGAGCGGGCCAGAAGCAGGGGTGTCAGGGGTTGCTATTATGTTACAAGGTATATAAATACAGATGACATAAGGAAGTGAGGGAATAGAGAAGGGGATGGAGAGCTGACCTTTTAAATACTCAAGCTGAAATGAATGTTTGTGCAAATGAATAAATCTGTCAAATTTGTACTATCCAAACTGATACCAGTGAAGTGGACAATAATCACTATTCATTTGCATTTCACCAGATCCCCATTTCAGATATTTTGGTTTTGTTATTTCAGTGCTGCAGTCTTTTGATTACTTCATTTTGGCATTGTTGGTGCTATTGTGTGCACACACAGCAGCCAAAATGAGGTAGCCAAAATAAGTGAATAATCGAGCTGTCAGGGTCACGAAATGAGGAGCATACAGGACATGGGTGGACATGGGAGTTTCTGTTGAAAGGGGTCAGGATCAAGGCTGGCGGATAAGACAGGAAGGGAACAGGAAGCAAGCAAATGTGAGGGGCAAGGAAGAGGAAAGGCGGTGGAGTTCGGGAGAGCGGGCCGGAGCTAGCCGGGAGCGGCTGCCTATCGGCTGTCTGCTGTGTGATTTCGCGGAACAGGGACACCTGTGAACAGAGCAAGCGGACTTGAAAGGGAGGTGGCTTGCCTGTGGCAGGCGCTGTAGGCGCACACCATCGGCCGCGTGCCTGAGGGCCACGCACGCAAGGGCGTGCCCTTGTGCGCATGGCCTTAGCGCGGGCCAGGTGTGCCAGGAACCTCTCCAGAGGGTAACAGCTTGCCTCACAGTTATGAAAAAATCTAAGCGATCTAGAGCAGAAGCTGCAATTTCCTCTCCCCCACCAGACAAAATGTTAAAACAAAGAAGGATGGAAAGTTTTATGGTGGAGAATTGTGTTGACCAGTCTTCTGGTGGTCCCTGTATACATCCAGACCTTCCAATAAGGAACCGCTTTTCAGTGTTGTCCTCTCCCCCCATGTTGGCAGGCGAACAACCCCATGATTTGTTGACTCCTTTTGTTCCTTTGCTGCGGAAACATGGGCCCCTGTTGATGGGCACTGCCTGGGGGCTGATGAGGAGGTCAGTTTAACTAGTTTCCTATCCAACCATGTTGCGTTAAACAACTGAGACATTGAAATTTATGTTCTCACAGCTGAACCAACTGAATGACAAGATGGAGACATTGAATCTGTTTCTTTGTCAGGGGAATTGGCAGGGCAGAGGTTTCAAGTTCCTGTGTGGCACCCAGAGGGAAGCAACTAACCCCTGTGTTAGCCAGGCAAATGTCCCAGGGAGGGAGTTGAGAAAGCCCTGTCATAGTTCAGGGCACCCTATGCTGGGGCCTGTAACCTCCAACCCTGCTGAACCATTAAGAGTAGGGAGGCATCTCCCTCGGTTGGAACACTATAGCCCAGCTCATTTTGAGAAAGTTTCCCCATATAGGGTATCTTCTAGTAATCTAGTTTTTACAATACGCCCATTAGCTAATGGCTACTTGCCCTTCTGGAGCACACTGTTAGATGTTGCAGAACATCTGCGACTGTTGTTGCATGAGCCTATTACCAGACATAACATTGTCGCGATTGTTATTATTTTCAGCCAAAAGGATCGCTGCATGTTAAAAAATATATTTATTTCTCCAACCTGGGTTTCTATAATCTTGAAAAAATCTGAAGTATTGAGGGGTAAAGCGATATATGTATCTAGAGTGGTTCAGATTGATCCAAAACGCTTCTACGTGGTAAACGTTGATCGCCAACCTCAAGGGAAGGGCACTGATTTATTGTGCCATGACCCCCAAGTGCCCTTAATTCTGGATTTGGTTGAAGCAATTTCATCTATTTCTGGGGGTCCCCTTTTGGGTCTCCCCCCAGTTCCAGCGTGTAGTGGAGGCTCTGAAGGAAGGAACACGGTTACTGATTCACGTGACGTGGGCCTAGTTCCTCTTAGGGCCCCGAACTTAGCCCTTGATGGTCATGTCCCTGTGTCTCATCCTCCATCTGGTGGTTTTAACCCAGACCCCCCCATTGGTTTCTGTGTCTGGTGGTTGTTCGGGGGGTGGGAGTAGGAAATTGTGACCCCCTGTTATCTGGGCGGACTAATTCAGTGAAACAAAGACTTGTGGTCTCCTGTCCTGGTCTTGCTCAGGAGGCTTTATTGGTGGGCCAGAAAGGATTCTTGGAAAATTTGGGTCCCTTACCAAAAGACTTGGGGACTTTAGATCTCGGAAAAGGTTATTGTGTTCTTCTGTTGTTTTGGATAAAGGTCGGGGCCCTGAAATGGCGGTAAAGAAATTTGCTCTCCCCTTTTGGCCCCCGACTTCCTCCTCATTAATAGAGATGGCCGGGGATGCTGGGATTGGTGGCAGTCAAGATTCCCATGATTTAATTCGCTATCGCGAGGCCATTTTACCTATGGATTCTCCTCTTTCTCAGGTGTCATCCCGCTCCTTGACTGTTTTGGAGGTGGGTGTTATGGCTGAGGGTGTGACAAATGATGCGAGGTATTATTCCTCTGGTCGATCCATCCCTATTTCTACCTCAACACCAGCATCTTCTCAGCCTTTTGGAAGTGGTGCTACCTTGGGGGGTCATGTCCCTCTTGCACAAGATAATAGCAGGAACTGTCCCCCACAATTGGCTGAGTCACAGTTTCCTTCGAATAAATGACATCTCCCAAAGGACCCCCCTGATTTGAAGCTCCTTAGTTGGAACATTGCTGGGTGGAGATCCCGCTGGTTGGATGTCGATTTATTTATTTTTTGTCTGGATACAATTTTGTTTTGCTTCAGGAAACATGGGCTTTATCTGATTTGGCATGCAAAGGATTTTCTGCGTTTAGCAAAAACGCTACCCCCACTGTAGGTCCTGGCAGGCCCAGCGGGGGTCTTGCTTTTTTGGTTTCTTCAGCTTTCCAAGTAGAAATTAAAATGTGTGATTCTGTGGGATCATATTTTGCTTTATATTACTGTTTGTTCTCCACTGGGCTGGAGATATTGCTAGGAAAATTTTATCTCCCACCATCTTCCTCCCCTTTTTCTTTACCCAATTTTTGGCCTATAGTTAATAAGAAATTACATGACTTTTGCAGTTCCTATCCCGGGGCTGTACTACCAGATTGGGTAACCCAGCCTTGTCTGTGAAGTCCCTCAGGCTTGATGATTCAGAATACTTCCCATGTATTTGCTCCTCAAGGGATTGTGTTGTCAGCCCTGGGGCTGACTGTTTGAGGGATTTTGGGGCCGCTTTTGGGCTTATGGTGTTAAATGGCTGCTCCGGGGGGACCTTGAAGGGGATTTTACTTATCATTCAGTTCAAGGCTCTAGTGTAATCGATTATTTTTTATTATCAGAAAAAAAAAATCCAAAATGTTTTTGAATTTCGAGTTATTCCTAGGTTTGAGACTAACCATTTCTCGCTCTCTCTTTTTTTAATGGATCCTTATAAGAGGTGAGAAATTGGAACGGGAATTGATACTGAAATAGAGGAACCAGGGATGGGATTGGTGCGTGCTAAATGGTTTGAGGACCTAAGATAGTGTCTGCAGGTTTTATATGACAGTCGGAGGTTAAGGAGTTAGTGGGCAGGATAGTAGCCCTGGAAAGGAACCATCTAGTGGACTTAGATATATTGATGGCTCTCTTATTTCCCCTTTTGGTGGTTGAGAAGCCAGTGGGTCCCTGGAAGGCGAGGTTTCCTTCCTGGTTTGATAGGGACTGCGGATTTATGAGAAGTGAACTGCGACGGCTGGCAAATAAGTTGAGGAAAAACCCTTCTCTAATTCTCAGGCAGGAATTGCAAGTTATTCGGAGAAACTATCGCCATATGCTAGCACTTAAGAAATTGGATTTTCAGAAGCAGAGGTGGGCCCAGCTGCTGAAGGCAGCCATGCAGAATGATCAAAAATCTTTTGGGGATTTTATCCGCCCTGGTCTGGTGGAAATGAACTGGCGATTTCACCTGACTTATGAGTTGAGTTTTACGCTGAAATTTTCTCCGTCCCCCTGGAGGGTATAACTTCCTTACCCCCAAGGGACAGTTTCTCTGAGTGGCCCTCTGTCTCCAAGGAGGAAGTAGTATCATTTATTAATAAGCTGAAATCTGGGAAAGCACCTGGAGAGGATTTTGTTTCCCCTGAGTTGTTGAAACACGATCCTGAGTGGTGGGCCAGTTTTCTGGCCCCCCTTTTTTCTTCAATTAATACCTCGGGAAAAATTCCCAAATTATGGCTAAATGGCATTGTGGTCCCGCTTTTTAAGAAAGGTGACCCTTCCCATCCTGGGAATTACCGTCCCATTTGTCTCCTGAGTATTATTGGGAAGTTGTACACCAGGTGTTTGTTGGAAAGAATGTTATCTTGGTTAAACGAAAGTAATCTGATGGAGCCTGAGCAGGCTGGGTTCCAGAGTGGGAAATCCACTCTGGATCAGATTTTTGTTCTTTCTCTCCTTTCCGGCAAATATGTCACCCGTCAGGAGAAGTTTTACCTATGCTTCATAGACTTAAGTATGGCTTTTGATTCAATAAATAGGGAAAGGCTTTGGCTTAAATTAAGTGCCTCTTCAATTGATCGTGGATTGCTTTTTTTACTAATTAAGATACACAGTAATAACCAAATTTGTATACGCTCAGCACCAGTCCAAATGCCCTCGAAAGAAGTGTATGTCCGTTGGGGCGTTAGGCAAGGGTGCTTATTGGCCCCTGTATTATTCAACCTTTTTTTGAATGACTTGATCCCTTTTTTGAAAGCCTCAGATACCCATGCCCCCCGAATAGGCACAAGGAGGGTTCTGGCCCTCCTGTATGCAGACGACATGGTTTGGATTTCCCAAACCTTGGTGGGTCTTAGAAGAGCGATGCAAAGGTTTCGGGAATACTGTGATAGGGAAGGTCTCAAAATTAACTACTCCAAAACTAAAGTTATGGTAATGGGGAGGCGAGGGATTAGTAAAACCCATCGTTGGGCAATTGGAAGTAATTTCATTGACCAAGTGAGTGTGTTTAAGTATCTGGGAGTGATTGTTTCCTCCTCCCTGAGTTGGAAGCCTAATTTAAAGGTGGTGGCGATACAAACCGGGAGCTCTTCAGCTGCCATTCTTAGTTTTTTTCATACCGAAGGGGGGAGATTGGTGTTGCCAGCTCTGCGGTTCTTTAGGGCAAAAGTCATCGTCCAATGCCTGTATGCCTTTCCAGTCTGGGGTTTCTCATTCCTGACCAGTTTGGAACCGATACAGAACCAGGTTTTGCAGTCTATCCTGGGGGTCCCAAGGGGAACCCCCCAGGTGATCCTGAGACAGGAAACCGTGAGCTCTACTATCAGAATCCGGGCCCTTCAATTACTTCTGAAATACTGGCTAAGGGTGGTTTTTTTCCTCCTCAGGATAACTCTTTCCTGGCTTTGGTTGTGAAGGATGGGCTCCACAGCTCCTGGGCAAGCTCGGTGGAGGCTGAAATTAACCTCCTGGGGTTCTCTAGGGAATCCCTAGGGTATTTGGGTCCTGTGGGAGCCTTGTCCCTTATTAAGAGGAGGTTGCTAGATCAGGAGCTCCAAAATGAGATGTCCCTACTATTAAATCAGAGAGTTGCTCCTGAATACCCTCTAGCCAGTCATTCAGATTTGGGGAATAGCTATTTATACTTATTGTTGGATTTTAATCAACGTAGGGCCTTTACTTGTTTTAGATGCAATGTCTACCCATCTGCTTTGCAAGAGGGGTGCTTTAAGGGTTCCCCTAGACATGAGAGGTTATGTCAGCTGTGTGACCTACAGGAAACTGATTCTTGCAGACATGTTTTTTTTCATTGTACAGCCCTTAGTGGCCCCAGACAAGAGCTCTTGGGAAGATACATTAATGGCCCGCTGGACTCCGGGGATTTGGTAAAGAGGCTTCTTAATTGTGAGGATTCGGCAATGACAAAATTCTGTCACATTTTTATGTGTCTAAGGCAAGTTTGCTTAGATAACCGCGCTTGAGGGGTTGTGTAAAACCTTGAGTTACTGGTATGAATCTTATATTGAAATTACATTCTTACTTTTTCCCCTCTGGTATTGTATATTGTATATTTGTGTGCTTGTCTGCTGGATATTGTAATAGCCTTTTGGACTTCACAATAAAATGAACTGAACTGAACTGAGAGGGAAGGCACAAGGGAGTAAAACTAGGACCAAGAGGGAAGCAAGGACACAACTAGAGAGGGGAGCAAATCACAAGCAAGGCATGAGCAAGAGGGGAGACAAAAGCTAGGAACAAAGCAGAAGCAAGAGAGGGGTGTGGAACACATTTATTTATTTATTTTATTCAAAATTTTCCCAGCCTTTCCCAAAGGCTCAGGGCGACTTACAATATTAAAACACAAAATACATTAAATACATTAAAATCCTTTTAAAAGTCCTTACCTTCACCCCAAACACCACCAACCCCTGCCTCCAACTGCCAAAAGCTTTTACAAAAATGAAAGTTTCACTCTGCCTCTGGAATATGCCGAGGCTCAGGCTCTGATGGACCCCTAGGGGAAGTGCGTTCCACAATATTGGGGCAGCAATCAAGAATGCCTCTCGGCAGGTCCTTGTCGTATGAACAAGATTTACAGGTGGAACCTGCAAGAACAACACGCTCCCAGTTGACCACAAGGGTTGTGGTGGAGCATAGTAGGAAAGGCAGTCCTTCAGATATGTGGGGCCCAGGCTGTTTAGGACTTTAAGGGTCAAAAACATTACCTTGAATCAATAGCCAGTGCAGACTGTAAAGCACAGGTGTAATGTGCTCACGGTGATGCGTCCCTGGAAGGAGCTGGGCTGCCGTGTTCTGCTCCAGCTTTAGCTTCCGAACAGTCACCAAGGGCAGCCCCATGTAGAGGCATTGCAGTAGTCTAGCCTTGACATTATAAAAGCATGGATGATGAGGGAAAGATCTGAATCAGAAAGAAAGGGCTGCAGCCTCCTCACCACATGAAGTCAGTGAAAAGTGCTCCTGGCCACTGCCACAACCTTATTTTCCCAGTGCCTGTCGGCTGTGGGGGCTTGGATGAGGTCGAGCCATCTGCAATTGAATCCTGACAAGACGGAGGTGATGTTGGTGGGCGAGGGCCTGTGGGGGCTGGGGGTGGTTGAATCTCCTCTTGTTTGGGGGGAGGGGTTGCCCTCCCATGGTCTCCCAAGTACAGAGTCTGGGTGTGCTCCTTGATTCGCGGCTCAGTCTGGAATCTCAGGTTGTGGCCGTGGCGGGGAGTGCGTTTCGGCAGTTACATCTTGTCCGGCGGCTTCGGACGTATCTCTCAGATTCTGACCTCGCCACTGTCATCCATGCCTTCATCACCCCGAGGCTGGATTACTGCAACGCGCTCTACATGGGGCTGCCCAAGAAGCTGGTCTGGAGGCTGAAGCTGGTGCAGAATGCCTCAGCCCG
>QEPC01015050.1:1398942-1467003 GCA_003113815.1 Sphenodon punctatus
CCGCTGTCCCCTCTCCTTGTCTCCCCCTCCTTGTCTTTTAGATTGTAAGCCACAGGTAGGGACCGCAGCTGATTATATGTTCTGTACAGCGCCAGGTTGTTACTGGCGCTTTATAAATGTTTAATAATAATAATAATAATAATAATAATATTCACTGAGGTTTTTTTTGCTTATGAAATTATTTTATCTATTGTTAGAAACTTCCCTTCTGTGGCAGATTTGTCTTTTAAATTATATTCACGTTGTAGTCTTTCCTTTAAATCCCCAGTAGAAAAGCTTATGGTTTCATATTCTCAGCTTTTTGTCATATTAGCAAGATGACTATAAGAGGAATTCAGTGGATTAAACGTGCTGTAAATTTAAATGTGTTTGCTTGGGTATCAGTGTGACACAATAAATATTCAGGAGAAACCTTTATGTTTTAAAATGTTCCGAATTCTTTGTTGCTTGCTTGGACACTGAGGGTGTTTTTAGACAAGTGCCTGGACCCATCATGCATGTTGCAGGGCCGCTTTGGTCCCCTATACAGCCCTGCAACATGCATGATGAGTGGGTAATGGGTGGGGAGGCATTTGTCTACATGGCACTCTCTACCCACCTCCCACCCACTATACATGCTACAGGGCACCCCTAGGCCAACATTGCAGCCCTGCAACATATATAATGGGTGGAGGGTAGGTGGGTAGTGGGTGGAGAGTGTCTTATGTGAAAACAGCCTAAGGGCCTTTTCACACGGGTGTCCCCCCCTTCATATGTGCGGTGGGGGGGGGGCGCCCGTAAAAATGTCGCCCGTGGTGGATGTGCAGTGGGGGGCGGGGGGCATCCGTAGGAACAGCACCCACAGTGAGTGGGGGGCGTCTGTCCCACACACATCCACTCATCACCCACGCACGGAGCAATGCTGGTTGCTTCATGTGTGGAGATGGGTGTGCGCCCATGGGAACAGGTGTACACCCACTGTGACCCATTTGAAAAGGGCCTAAAGAGGTGACTCTAGGGGCATTTTCAGATAAGACACTCTCCACCCACTCACTATACTATTATTATTAATAATAATTATTATTATTATTATTAATTATTATTATTATAAGCATTTATATAGCGCCAACGATGTACCTGGTGCTTTACAAAGAATAAGATAGACCCGGTCCCTGCCCAAGAGCTTACAATCTAAAGAAGACAGGGGGAGGGGAGACAGGGAAGGGAGAACAGAGGGAGAGATGAGGGATGCGACATTCATGAGGATTCAAGAGCTCAGGTACACGTTCTTGGCTTGGTTACAGTAAGTTGGGAGTTTGCAGATAACAGGTGGGGGATAATCCTGGGTGGGAATGGTTAGCAGGAGTTAGGAAGGGCAGAGCGGAAGAGGTGGGTTTTGAGGAGGGACTTGAAGGCATGGAGGGTGGAGGCAAGGCGGACAAGGGCAGGGAAGGAGTTCCAGGCGTGTGGGGCAGCGAGGGAGAAGGGACGAAGGCGGTTGGGGGAGCAAGGGAGGTGTGGGAGGGGATGGAGGAGGAGCGGAATGCTCGAGCAGGGGTTCGGAGGGAGATCAGGGCAGAGAGGTAGGGGGGAGCGAGGTTTTGAAGGGCTTTGTAGGTGAATACTAGGAGCTTGTGCAGAATGCGCTCAAGAAGAGGGAGCCAGTAGAGATAGGAGAGGCTGCACGTGGTCAAAGCGACGGGCTAGGTGGATGATCCTGGCAGCAGAGTTTTGAACAGAGATAAGGGGAGAGCGGGGAAGGCCAGCGAGGAGGAGGTTACAATAGTCGAGGTGTGAGATGACCAGGGCATGAATGAGAGTTTTGGCAGAGGAGACAGACAGAAAAGGGCAGATCTTGGCAATGTTGTGGAGGGAGAAGTGGCAGGATTTGGCAACAAAGTTAATATAGGGCTTGAAGGTAAGGTGCGAGTCAAAGATGAAGCTCAAGCTGCAGGCTTGGGGGACAGGAAGGATGGAGATCCTGTCAATGGTAATAGGGCTGTAGTGTTGCCCTATGGGTGCCCTGTAACATGTATAGTGGGTGGGAGGTGGGTGGGGAGTGTCTTGTCTGAAAACTCGCCAGGAATTATTGTATTCAAAGGCCACTACCCATGAGCCACTTACTCCTAAATAAGTGGACCACTCCAGAATAAATGATTTATAGTTCATGGCTTAAATTAATATTTTTTACAATAAAAATAATAAAACAAATAAGAGCTGCAGGAAATTCCCAGATTAGGAATATCATAAAATCATGCAGATGCAAAAAAGAATCCAAGAACCTTAAAACACAAATATATCCTCTAATCAAGTCTTCTGTGTACTGTGGGAGAACCTCAAAAAGACTGGAGTTAATTTCCCCTGAGCACCCTGAAATTTGTATGAACCTTTAAACCTTATCAAATCTGCAGGTCTTCCCTGGAATCTATCAGGAAAATGTTTCTTAGTGCTGTTCATGTTTCCTGCTGCTACTGGGTTTGGTAATGGGGTTTAAGGAAAACTTAACCAAGTTTTCCTGTTTCATATCTCAAAGAAAGCTGAAATAGGATTCAACTAATGGGTTACACTCCTCCCACTCATCCCCTTCTCAGCATAACCTGCACTTCAGGCATAGGGCAAAGTGAAATGCAGGGTGGCTCACTCCTAAACAATCAATAATGTTCACTATTTTTCCTTTTATTATTTTTATTAAAGCTCTTTAGTTCTAATAAACCATTGACCCACCCCAGCACTCATGCAAGAGTCTAGTCAGACATAATCCAGAAGTAAACTCGTCACTTTGCCAGAGCGGCTTTTAATGAAGCTTTAAGCAGAGATTCCCAAATGGTGCAGTGGGCCCTAAGTAGGCTTATACTTGTTTCAGAGTAATAACTGATTCGCAATCAGTAAGGACAAATGCAGCTGAAGGTTTAAAAACAGAACTTTACTTAAGCTTTCTCAGGCACAGATCTTTAGTTACATCTAGCTAGTAAGAANCTGGTGCTTTACAAAGAATAAGATAGACCCGGTCCCTGCCCAAGAGCTTACAATCTAAAGAAGACAGGGGGAGGGGAGACAGGGAAGGGAGAACAGAGGGAGAGATGAGGGATGCGACATTCATGAGGATTCAAGAGCTCAGGTACACGTTCTTGGCTTGGTTACAGTAAGTTGGGAGTTTGCAGATAACAGGTGGGGGATAATCCTGGGTGGGAATGGTTAGCAGGAGTTAGGAAGGGCAGAGCGGAAGAGGTGGGTTTTGAGGAGGGACTTGAAGGCATGGAGGGTGGAGGCAAGGCGGACAAGGGCAGGGAAGGAGTTCCAGGCGTGTGGGGCAGCGAGGGAGAAGGGACGAAGGCGGTTGGGGGAGCAAGGGAGGTGTGGGAGGGGATGGAGGAGGAGCGGAATGCTCGAGCAGGGGTTCGGAGGGAGATCAGGGCAGAGAGGTAGGGGGGAGCGAGGTTTTGAAGGGCTTTGTAGGTGAATACTAGGAGCTTGTGCAGAATGCGCTCAAGAAGAGGGAGCCAGTAGAGATAGGAGAGGCTGCACGTGGTCAAAGCGACGGGCTAGGTGGATGATCCTGGCAGCAGAGTTTTGAACAGAGATAAGGGGAGAGCGGGGAAGGCCAGCGAGGAGGAGGTTACAATAGTCGAGGTGTGAGATGACCAGGGCATGAATGAGAGTTTTGGCAGAGGAGACAGACAGAAAAGGGCAGATCTTGGCAATGTTGTGGAGGGAGAAGTGGCAGGATTTGGCAACAAAGTTAATATAGGGCTTGAAGGTAAGGTGCGAGTCAAAGATGAAGCTCAAGCTGCAGGCTTGGGGGACAGGAAGGATGGAGATCCTGTCAATGGTAATAGGGCTGTAGTGTTGCCCTATGGGTGCCCTGTAACATGTATAGTGGGTGGGAGGTGGGTGGGGAGTGTCTTGTCTGAAAACTCGCCAGGAATTATTGTATTCAAAGGCCACTACCCATGAGCCACTTACTCCTAAATAAGTGGACCACTCCAGAATAAATGATTTATAGTTCATGGCTTAAATTAATATTTTTTACAATAAAAATAATAAAACAAATAAGAGCTGCAGGAAATTCCCAGATTAGGAATATCATAAAATCATGCAGATGCAAAAAAGAATCCAAGAACCTTAAAACACAAATATATCCTCTAATCAAGTCTTCTGTGTACTGTGGGAGAACCTCAAAAAGACTGGAGTTAATTTCCCCTGAGCACCCTGAAATTTGTATGAACCTTTAAACCTTATCAAATCTGCAGGTCTTCCCTGGAATCTATCAGGAAAATGTTTCTTAGTGCTGTTCATGTTTCCTGCTGCTACTGGGTTTGGTAATGGGGTTTAAGGAAAACTTAACCAAGTTTTCCTGTTTCATATCTCAAAGAAAGCTGAAATAGGATTCAACTAATGGGTTACACTCCTCCCACTCATCCCCTTCTCAGCATAACCTGCACTTCAGGCATAGGGCAAAGTGAAATGCAGGGTGGCTCACTCCTAAACAATCAATAATGTTCACTATTTTTCCTTTTATTATTTTTATTAAAGCTCTTTAGTTCTAATAAACCATTGACCCACCCCAGCACTCATGCAAGAGTCTAGTCAGACATAATCCAGAAGTAAACTCGTCACTTTGCCAGAGCGGCTTTTAATGAAGCTTTAAGCAGAGATTCCCAAATGGTGCAGTGGGCCCTAAGTAGGCTTATACTTGTTTCAGAGTAATAACTGATTCGCAATCAGTAAGGACAAATGCAGCTGAAGGTTTAAAAACAGAACTTTACTTAAGCTTTCTCAGGCACAGATCCTTAGTTGCATCTAACTAGTAGTAAGACAAAATGGAGACTGAGACAATGAGAGAGAAGGGAAGAAGGAGTGGTTACACAAAGGAATTCAACTGCAAAACCCCATCTCCCTTCCATGTACACATAAACTTAGCAGCGCCATCTGGTGGCTCTATAGTCAATTACTGTTCTTAATACAGCAGGCATTAACTTATGGATGTTGCATATACCAACACCCCTTCTCAACAGACAGAAGTTAACCTACTATGCCCATTTTACTTAGTAGCTTTCGGTGGCGCTCTCCTGCTAAAGGTTTTGTCAGGGCATCTGCTACCATGTCTTCTGTAGGACAATATTGCATGTCTATAAGTCCTTGTTCTTGCGAGTCTCTTAGGAAATGATATTTCACGTCTATATGTTTGGTCCTCGGGTTTACTCTTTCCGTTTGTGCGAGTACAATACAGCCTTGGTTGTCTTCCAAAATTTGTATAGGGCTGTTCAGTTCTTTTCCCAAGTCTGTGAGCAATTGTCGTAGCCAAATTACCTCTTGACTAGCATGCGCGGCTGCAACATACTCGGCTTCTGTTGAGGAGAGTGCTACTGTGGTCTGTTTCTTGCTAGACCAACTGATGGGTCCCCCTCCTAGCAGAAATAGCCAACCACTGGTGGATTTTCTGTCAGAGCTGTCCCCAGCCCAATCTGCATCTACATATCCTGTCAGCTTACATCCAGAAGTTGCAGGTAGCTGCAGTTTAAGGTGTGCGGTTCCCTTCAGGTAGCGCATGACCCTCTTTACCGCATTCCAGTCTTTCTGACTTGGTGCTGATACTTTCCTGCATAGGATTCCTATTGCTGCTGCAATGTCTGGTCTAGTGATGGTGGCGATATACAATAGTTTCCCAATTGCGCTTCTGTATTGTCGGTTGTCTGGCAGTTGCATGCTTTGTTCTTCAGTCTCCTTCAGGTGGTTAGTTTCCATGGGAGTGCTTACTGCCTTGGCATCTTTCATTCCGAAGCTTTCTAGCAATTCTTCTATTTTATGCCTTTGGTTGAGGAGATAACTTCCATTATCATCTCTTTCTACTTGTATGCCTAGGTAATGTGTTATGTTTCCTAGGTCTTTTGTCTCAAAGTTTTGATTCAGGGTTTTCATTATTCCGCGGTCATCCCCTTCTTGCTCATAGCATATCAATATGTCATCAACGTAAATCAATATGAAAAACCATCTGTCATCCTGTTTCTTTGAATATAAGCAAGGATCCGCTTTACTTCTGATGAAATTTTCCTTTGTGAGTACTGTGTTTATTTTTGTATTCCATGCTCTGGCTGCTTGTTTGAGTCCATATATGCTCTTTTTCAACTTGCATACAAGGTCTGGTCTTTCGGTGTCTTTGAATCCTGGTGGCTGTTCCATGTAGATGTCTTCTTTTAGTTCTCCATGTAGGAATGCTGTTTTCACATCCAGATGTTTAACCTGCATTCCTTTCTCTGCTGCTATGCTCAGTAGTGTCCTGATTGTGGTGTACTTGACTACTGGGGCAAACGTTTCATCATAATCTTCGCCATATTTCTGTGAGTATCCTTTAGCGACTAGTCGGGCCTTGTATCGTTCTGCCTTGCCTTCGGCATTGTATTTGATTTTAAATGTCCACTTACATCCTATGGTCTTTCTGCCCATTGGTAGTGTACACAGTGTCCAGGTTTGATTTTCATGCATGGACTTTATTTCTTCTGTTGCTGCCTTTACCCATTTGTTGTGTTCCCCTTCTGACATTTGTAAGACATCTTCCCATGTCGATGGCTCAGACAGTCTGTCGGTACTTGCTTTGTAGGACAGGCGGGTGGGTGGTTTGCCTTTATTTTCCCTGGTAGATCTTCTGATTTCAACATCTGCAGGTGATTGGGTTTGTTCCTGCATCTCAGTTGAGCTTGTGCTGATTTCAACTGTTTGTTCCTTGGTTGCACTCAAGCGATACAGGTGTCCATCTGCATAGGCTCTGGCTAGGACCCTTGTCCCCTTTTGGATTGTGCATTCATTACCCCAGAACTTGACGGTGAGCCCTTTCTCTGTTAGGCGTTTAACGGATAGGAGTCCTCCCTCTAAGCCAGGTACATACAGCACATCCTTTACCGGTATTGCTAGTGTGCCTCCGTGTGGCTTGTTGCAACTTAGAATTCCTTCGCCAATACCTTCTGCAGTGATGCTGCTTCCATCAGCGAGGTATATCTCTTCTTTGTTGCTTGGGTCCAGTACCGTGAAAAAGCTCTTGTCGCTGGTCATGTGACTTGTGGCTCCAGAGTCGACACACCAGTCCTGTGATGAGTTGGTCTGTGTTGCTCTAAAACATCCTCTCCACTGTTCTGTGGTTGTGTCACTGGTTGTAGCCTTGGCCCTTTGCTTAGACACTTGTGGAGATCGCTTTTGTTGTTCTGCCTTCCATATGGAGCAGTCTTTCTTTAGGTGTCCTTCTTTCTTGCACCGAAAACATGCCCTTGTTTCCTTCTTGTGCAATCTGTTGTCTGCAATTCTCAGGGCAGTTTCCTTATCCTGTTCCTGATTGTCTTGCATGATTTCTTTCCTGCGCTGGAATTCATCCATGAGTCTCCCTTTTACAAATTCCAGTGTTAGTTCTGCCTCAGGCCTTGTCTCTAGGGCGTTTATGAGGGCGCTGTATGATTCAGGCAGGCTGCAGAGAAGTAAGGCTGCCACGTGGTTGTCTTTTATCTCTTCACCGATGCCTCGCAGTTGTGCTACCACTTCCAGCATTGAATTTATGTGATCCTGCATCTCCTTCCCTTTACCAAGTCTCATCTGGTACAGTTTCCTTAGGAGAAACAGCTTACTGTTCAAGCTGGTCCTTTCATGCAGCTTCTGCAGTGCATTCCACATGCCCTTTGCTGTGGCCTCCTCCCTTATGTGGATTAACTGGTCATCTTCTACTAGCAGGCTTATGGTTGCCTTTGCCTGTCTGTTCTTTCTGTCCCACACCTCAGGGTTTGCTGCAGGTCTGTCTGTGGTGATCACCTCCCACTGGTCATCTTTGGATAGGAGCATTTCTATTTTGAATTTCCACAACTGGTAGTTTGTGTTATTCAGCTTGCAGACTGAAAGCTTTAATTCAGAGCTGCTGGCCATGCTTGCTTCCCTCCCCTCAGATTGGGATTCTGGTTCTTCTGCTCACTTACAGTTAGTAGGCCTCCTCTGGGAGTTTCCTTTGGGCCTCTTTTCCTTTCAGCTCACTTCCAGTCTTTAGAGTTGTTCTGGGCTGTTCTGAAGAGGTCTGGGCCCATAACCTGTTGCAGAGTAATAACTGATTCGCAATCAGTAAGGACAAATGCAGCTGAAGGTTTAAAAACAGAACTTTACTTAAGCTTTCTCAGGCACAGATCCTTAGTTGCATCTAACTAGTAAGAAGACAAAATGGAGACTGAGACAATGAGAGAGAAGGGAAGAAGGAGTGGTTACACAAAGGAATTCAACTGTAAAACCCCATCTCCCTTCCATGTACACATAAACTTAGCAGCGCCATCTGGTGGCTCTATAATCAATTACTGTTCTTAATACAGCAGGCATTAACTTATGCATGTTAATAATACCAACAATACTATCTGTGCATTAGGTCAAGACCTTTATGGACATTTGCTATACTTGTTTTCATATCTTTGCTGCAGTCTGGGAGTCACAGGATTATATTTAAGCCTCAAAATGGGGTCACACTGACAAGAAGTTTGTGAACCACTGTTTTAAATTGTATTTAAACCAAATAGATCTGACCTGTTCAGCTGAAAATATATATTCGGTGACACTTTCTATTCCAAGAACAGAATCACTTTAATGCTAACTATCAAAGGACAAAGATGTTATTCTATCGTTGCTGCAAGGTTCCTCTGGGTTTGATGGTTTCTCACTGTATTGTCAGTGAAATAAACTTAGAAAATAAATAAATATTTAAGCAATTTAATTTTTGTAACCTCACTGTTTCTCAATTTGTCCATGTAAAAGGGTGAGCTGCCTCCACTACACCTGCTCCAGAGGGCCTCTGGCTTCCTGAAGCTCAAAGGACTTGAGCAGCTCAGGTGCAGAAGTTGTGTATCATCTCAACATCATGATTAGACACATCTGTATATCTCTTCCCCAATAAGCCCTGCCATCTCAGCCTTTGCCTTGGAGGAATGTCTGAACAAATGCTGTCTGAATGAGTTGGAGCTCCCTTGTGCTCAATCTGGGGAAGACTGAAATGATGCTGGTGGGGAGGGGCAGCTGATATGAGGATGCCCTCACCTCCATCAGGCTCCTGCATGCTGAGGGGGTTCCGGTGGAGGTGATGGGCCAGGTAAAGAATGTGGGCGTCATTTTTTGACCATGTTCTGTCCATGATATGTGGTCCATGTGATTTGAAGATTTTCTTTCAGCTACACATTGTGCATAAGCTACACCCTTACTTATCCCAGGCTGACCTTGCCACAGTGACCCATGCTCTGGTCACTGTTACCATGAGGCTTGCTACTCCCTCTTCCAGAAGTACTTCTCTGTCACTTGCAGCTTGTACATAATGCAGTAGCGTGGCTGCTTACTGGTTTGGACAGCCATGATCACATTATGCCCACCCCACATTCCCTGCATTGGCAGCCTATAGAGCACAGGGGCAGATCCACCAGGGTGGCTAGTTGGGCTACAGCCCTCCATGATTGGCCAGCTTTGGTTAGACCCACCCCCTCACATCATGGTTGGGGGCAGGCCTGGCCGCATACTAAGGAGGAAGCAGCCTACCTTCCTTAGCTCCAGCTGCTCTACTAACTGCACAGTCTGCTTTGGAAAGTAAAGGAGAGGGGGCGCTGAGGGCTTTCAATGGGGGGGCTCTGCTGCCACAGCTCTGCTACACTGCGGGCGGGCGGGGGGGGGGAAATCTACAGGGCTGGGGGGGGCAAAGGCAAGCCCCCTAGTCCTCCAGCCCCCGCCTGGTATCCCCACCTGGGGGGATGGGAAGGGGTTTTTATTCAGAAGGGAAGGGGGAAGGAAGGGGTTTATTTGTACTTACCATGGGGGGGTGACCATCCCCCTATCATCACACTCCACGCTGCACTGGGCCCTTTCCCAGGCCTCCAGTATAAAAGAACCCACCCCCCGGCCATCTGTGTGCCCTATTTAAGATGGTAGCTGCAGGGCTGAGCAGCTCTTCTGAGCATGCTTGGCCCCACATGCCTTTTTCAAAGATGGTGGCTGCAGGGCCGTACATGCTCAGAAGAGCTGCTTGGCCCTGCAGGCACCATCTTTGAAAAGGGCATGTGTTCTCAGCATGCTCTGCTGTGGTCTCCCCAACCCCTTTTTAAACTGAAGATCCCAGGAAGGGGCCCAGCATGGTGTGGAGCACTACGGAGGGGGGGTCGGGACCCCCCACCCCATGGTAAGTACACCTCTGCCTGCCCTACCCTCCCTAGGACCCCTCGGCGAATTTCTCTAATTTCCCCCCCCTCGGGGGGCAGAGCAGCTACAGGGCCGTGGGGGGCCTCTGGAACCTTGGCTGGGCCATCAGGCCCCCGTGTTTCCCCATGCCCTGTGTTGGGGCCAGCACTGCCCCCCTGCTCAGCCATGCAAGGCTGACCCCCACCCCATCCCAAGCTGGAAGGAGCTCGCCACTGGGGCTCCCCGGGAAGCTGGCCACTGCAGCACCAATGCATTGAGGAGCAGAGCAGCTACAGGGCCTCCAGCTTTCCTGACCAAGTCACATGGGTGCTGGACTGGGTGGAGGGGCTGAGCCATGTGGGTGCTGCTTCAGTTTCCCACTTCCATGCAAGGCTTCCCCCCCCCCAAGCTTGAGGGGGCTCACCACTGGGACTCCCCGGGCAGCCGGCCACAGCGGTGATGATGTGGGGGTGGGGGCAGAGCTGTTACAGGGTCCCCAGCACCCATGTGGCTTGGCCGGGTTGGGGGACCGAGCCCATGTGGGTGCTGCTGTTGCTTCCCCACTGCCATACGAGGGAGCTCAGCACCAGGGCACATTGCATGTGCCCCCCCAGGCAGGCAGCCGCTGTGGTGCCAATTGTGGGAGGGAGACAGAGCTGGTGTTTTGTTCCCCGCTGCTGATGGTAAGGCTGCCCTCCCCACCCCACCCCCAGCCTGGAGGGAGCCGCTTGGGGCACATTAGGAGCAGTGCCCCCACCCCCCGAGCTGGAGGAAGCCATTTGGGGCACATTTTGGGGGGGGCCCAGGTGGCTGCCGGAGAATCCGGCTAGGAGGAGGGGGAAGGATGTGCCACGGAGGGGCTTGGTAAACAGTCTCAAGACCACCTGTCACTGGACCCCCAGAGCAAACTCCATCCCAGAAACCATACCTGGGGACAACCCTTAAAAATCCAGAAAGTTAGATTTTAAAATATAACCTCATTACTGAATTTCCTTGACCTTTATTATGCATAGAAAGAGGTTATTTTGATAACTTTGACTTGATTTTTATTTACTCAGCAACTAAGACTAGTTCCCTAGCCAAGGATGAAGCTGCCATGGTGTTTGCTTAGCAGTGGGTGGGGATGGAGACGGGGTCTGGCCACCAGGATGGGGCTATGCTAACTTTGGACTTTAGCCTCGCCCCCATCCACATCACTTCTGGATCTGCCCCTGGAACATCTGATTGAATTTAAGATAGCACTGCTGGTCTTAAGGCAGAGGAGAGGGGATGGGGGAGAGCAGTCGGGACTCAAGACATGATTGGCATCTTAATTGGCCAGTTGGCATTGGGAACACATCGGGCAGCCACTGTGATGGATACAGAGAACCCCTAGGATAGATTTCTCTTCAATGCTGCCAGCAACTTGGAAGTGCTAATTAGGGGAGTTGGGAGGAGGGAACTGGGGAGCCTGTATAACCCCCTGGGAGTGCTTGCCAGTGCCTGCTGCTGCTGTGTCCACCTGCTACTTCTAGGCTCTCTCTCATATTCTGCCACCCTGGGGTACTTGCTGCAAGTTGACACCCTGTTAC
Organism: Sphenodon punctatus; assembly: GCA_003113815.1. Taxonomy (NCBI): domain Eukaryota; kingdom Metazoa; phylum Chordata; class Lepidosauria; order Sphenodontia; family Sphenodontidae; genus Sphenodon; species Sphenodon punctatus. Next base: position 1,410,663 of record QEPC01015050.1, read on the forward strand.
ATCCAGAGTGCTGCCAACTCTCCAGTGCCCACCTGCCATTATCTCTACCTCATATGGCACCTGGACACCCTGGGGCACTTGCTGCAAGTTGAAGCCCTGTCATACTTGTGGTGCTTCTTGCTCCTGTACTCTGCTTGCCAGTGTCTGCTGCTCTAATGTCCACCTACTGTGGCCGTCATCCCTACCTGGGGTGGGGGAGGGCTGGTGAAATCATGGCTGGTGAGCTTCAGCTGCAGGAACAAATGTTCCTATGGCTTGACCCAGCTGGAAGAAGGGGGTGGGGGCAGGGAGTGACATGCAGCCACTCAGCCATGTCCCCACACTCCCAGAATTGCCCTGCTCCACCATAGCTGGCCACTATAGTGACCCCACACGCTGGAAGGAGCTGGGGCCTGGAACACACATTCCCGCCTAGTTCCACCTGTTCTGGCCCAGTTGGGTCGTGGCTGGGCACAGACTGCGGGCCTGCTTTCCGGCCCAGTCACCACCCTTGGTAGTTTTTTTCTGGGCCCACATCTGGTGGGCCTGGAACAAATATTCAGGTATCATGCTGGCCTGGTCAGGCCAAAGCAGGCCAAACTAGGCCAGCATGATATCTGTTAACACCCCCAGTATCTATCTGATATTCTGCCACTCTGGGGCACTCTCTGTAAGTTTGGGAATGGGAAAGTGTCAGAAAGCCAAGTAAAACAGCTATTTAAATTAATGCAAGACCTGCAAAGTGATGCCCATTTAAAAGAATGGGAAACAAATTTAATTACTGAAACCAAGTTAAATTACAAACGAAAACAAGTACATAACTGAACATTGGAAACAAAAATTAATCCAAAACCAAAAACAAAGCTGGTCCCTTCTGCACACCCCTAATCTTCACTCAGAAACAACCTGCTGTTTGGGAATCTTGCCATTGTGTCTTAAGTTGGTGGGCAATTGGGCCTTTGCTCTGGCAGGTTCCTCACTGTGTAACTCACTGCCCCCCAGATGTCCGTCTCAGGGCACTTGCATGTATTATACTATTTCACGTTAATTTCTATCTTATGGGAGGTTTAATAATGTGTGCATGCACCTTTTCTCTTTCATCATGAAAATGTTCATGATTTTCATCATGGATGTCAGCATAGCAAAATCCTTCTCTGACAGTAATCTGAGTTCTGTATCACGTTATATTGGAATGTGTACATGTGGTGAATTTAACATTAATTTAACTTATGCTAAAATTAGAATTTGTAGACACCCAACTGTACTTATCTTTTTCAACCAGCCCAGGCCCTGCAGTCTCTTTGTTGTCGCGGTGTTTGGCGGCTGTGGGAGACTGGATGAGGTTGAGCCAATTGAAACTCAGTCCTGACAAGACAAAGGTGATGTGGGACCGGTCATCTGGGGTGGGGGGAAACCCCATTATTGGGGTGTGTGTCTTTCTTCCATTGGTTCCATCTGTGTGGAGAGTGCTCCTGGATTCACAGCTGCACCTGGATGGGCAGGTGTCATCTGTGACCAGGGGCGCCTTTCACCAACTACATTTGGTGAAGAGGCTCCACCCATGTGTCTCGGACTCTGATCTTGCCACCATCATCCATATATTTGTCACCTTGAGGCTAGACTATTGTAATGCGCTCTGGACCATCACCCTAGGAAATTGCAAAGTACACAGAGATAATTGGAGTGTGGGGTCGGGGAAACCCGACGTTTCAGTTGCAAAGCACACAGGGATATTTTGGGGGGGAGGGGAACCCAACTTTGTGTTATGAATTTTCCCAGGAAATTTAGTAACGTGTACATGGATCCATTAAATTTAATAATAATAAAATAAAATAATAATAATAATATTTATTTTTATATAGCACCTCCCCTGGCATGGCACTTGGAGCAAATCATATAGAACTAATTATCACAACTTTTAATCCTCACAACGACTCTGTAATGTAGGTTAGGTCAAGAGAATATTGTGACTGGCCCAAGGTCACCCAGTGAGTTTCTGACTAAGGTGAGACTTGATCCAGGACCTCCCCTTATCTCCCAGTCCAGATACTGTGCACTTAACTACTACAGCACACTGTAGGTTGCACTGCCCCCGCAAAAAAAACATGGAATGAAAATAACATGGGCATTATTAATTATTATTATTAGTAGTTTTAGTAGTTTTAGGAAAACAGAGACCCAGCAGGAAAACTTCCATGAATGCTGCCTTCACATGAGATATTATCTCATGTTATAATCGGCACATATGCGAGCAGTCTCTGCTTTTCCCTCCTCACATCTTAAAAAAACCTGAAGACCTATATTAGGACGGTGCATGTCGGGGTCATGTGGGCATGCCGAGGCAGCAGGTTGCATTTGGCTAAGCTCCCGGCGGGCCTAATGCAGCAGCACACCTGAAACAGCTTAAACTCTCCCAAAAAAAGCTGCAGAACCCTGGCGTAACTTACAAGGCATGTGCGCCGAAAAAAAAGGGGGAAAAAATTAAATTTGGAGCGACCCAGCACTCCACACCATAGTTCGAGAAGAGGAGAAGCGGGGGAGCTTAAAATGGCAGGCGCAACAGAAAAGGACCTGCAGGAAGACATAGAGGCCCAAACGCAAGTATTGGACTTGTTAAAATCCATAAAGAAAGATCTGGCAATTAACAAAATCGGAATTAGCAAAACAAATGATATGCTAGAAGATCTAAAGGGTCAGGTGGAGGGAATGAGCAAAAGGATGGACTTAATAGAGCAAAGAATAAGTGACCAAGAAGATTGGGGGAATAATGTTGAACAAAAAGTGACAGGGGCAGAGGTGGCAATGCAGGATTTAAAGAATAAAGTAGAAGACCTGGAAAACAGGTCTAGAAGAAACAACCTGCGCATAATGGGGGTCCCAGAGGGAAAAGAAAAAAATGGAATGACAGAGCTTCTGCATGAGCTTTTAAAGAACATATTCCCAGGGAGCCCCATGTTACATTCAGTGGAAATTGAAAGGGCCCATCGCTCACTTAGGCCAAAGCCAAAAGATCAGCTCCCCCCAAGAGCAATAATTGCCAAATTACTGAGATATTCAGACAAAGAGAACATCTTAAGGGAGGCGAGGAAAGGCAAAGAACTAATATTTGAAGGGGCAAAAATCTCCATCTACCCTGACCTGGCAATGGAAACAGTTCAGAGGAGAAAGGCCTGGAGGAGCCAGATTGAATCCTTAGGCAAGGCAGGCATCAAGGCCCAGATATACTACCCAGCAAAGCTGACATTCACTTATGAGGGCAAGAGACTATTCTTTATGAAGGAAGAGGAGCTGGAGAAATTTAAAAACAAAAACTTGAGAGACAAGTCTGCAAACTGAACAGAGGCAAAGAAAAGGACAGTCAGGGGTGGAGAGAAAACAGAAGAAAACCGGAACACAAGTTTGGGAGAGGAACAGAACAAAATATAAAGAACTATATGCCATAAAGCAGGTTTAATGATGGTTGTTAAAGTATACGATAATATGCATATATGTAAAATGTTGGTGAGGTGTTGCAAAGGGCAAGTGGGGGGTACAGAGCCACTAGACATGACGCTCCACAAGGGGACAGGAGCTAGGGGAGGGGGGGGAGGGAGGAAGGGAAAGGGAGGGGAAAAAAGGAGGGAAAGAGAAGAGATTAGGAAAAAAGGACAGAAAAGGCAAAATAGGTTGGTAACTAAACAAACACAGGAAAAAGAGGCATACAATAGCAAACAGGGCAGGCAGAACCGGAGTGAGAGACAAGGAAAAAATAGAAATATGAGAGGTACAGAAATAAGAGGGAAAGATAATAAATGGCTCAGCTAAAAATAATCACAGTCAATGCATGTGGGCTTAATAACCCACAAAAAAGAAGGAGGGTATGGCAGTTTTTGAATAAGCAGCATCCAGACATATTTGCTATCCAAGAAACCCACCTAATAAGGAAAGACAATGTCAGATTCACAAATAAAGAATACAGAATATACAGTGCGAACGGAGAAAAAAAGAGAGCGGGGGTCCTGATAGGAATAAAAAAATCTATAAAAATGCAAGTTACAGAAACAGACAAAGATAAACAAGGAAGAATGCTATTTATAAAGGGCAAAATAGGGCAGGACATATACTCGATAGGGACCATTTATGCCCCCAATGTTAACACTGCAGCATTTTTTGCAGAAATCATCCCGAGAATAGATGAAAAAATTGAGGGAAGGGCAATACTGATGGGAGACTTTAATACTCCCCTATCGGAACTAGATCTATTCACAAAAAATAAATTATCAAAACAACAAAACAGAATAGTCCAAGTGATTAAAAAATACCACTGGATAGATATTTGGAGGGTGCAGCACCCTACCACGCAGGAATTTACCTACTATTCGAATCCACACAAGACATCAACCAAAATTGATCATATTCTAGTGAATCAGGACATGTTGCCGCAATGTGAGGAAGTGTATATAGTAATTACCCCCTTCTCAGATCATAACGCAGTGGGGCTGGAAACTGGAAAACAACACAAAAACAACAAAGGGGAACAACAAAGCTGGCAGTTAAAGCAATTTTATTTGCAAAATAAATGGGTTACAGAACAGATTGAGGAAAGAATGGAGGAGTATATACAAATAAATGAGCAGCCAGACACCCCTGCAGCCACAGTGTGGGAGGCGGCAAAGGCAGTAATGAGAGGCCACTTTATATCGCTGGGAGCACACCTAAAAAAAGAAAAAAAAGCGCAAATTAGTGAGAAATATTTACTAATTAAACAGCTATCCAAAAATCCAGTGGTCAATGCAACTAAAATAGCCACGATTAAAAGCCAAATTAATTTATTAGAAAGCGAAATTGTGATCAGAAAAATGCGATACACAAAAACTTTCTATTTTGAAAAGGCGAACAAGGCAGACAAGGCGCTGGTGTGGATGACAAAAAAAAGGAGACAAAAAGGGACTATACCCTATATCAGAAACAAGCCAGACGCACCCATGCTAAAAGAAAAAGAATTGGAGGACTGCTTTGTTCAATTTTATCAAAAAATATACGAAACAGGTAAACCAGCGCAGGACAACATTACTAATTTCCTGAATGAAGTAAAATTTAAAAAAATAACAAAAGAAGAAACCCAATTCCTGAATAATGAAATTAGTCTTGAGGAAGTACAAAAAACAATAAAAGAATTACCAAATAACAAGGCGGCAGGCCCTGATGGCTATCCTGCAGAATTTTATAAAACGTTTAACAAGCAAATAGCCCCACTCCTAGTAAAAGTATATAACTCCATATTAAAACAAGGGAGAATGCCAGACACATTCTACGATGCAACAATTACGCTATGTCCAAAACCAGGTAAAGATTTAGAACTGTGCAGCGGCTACCGGCCCATATCACTAATAAACACGGACGCAAAACTGTTTACTAAAATACTAGCCAACAGATTAATGATGATTATTCCAAATATAATTAACGCAGACCAAACAGGATTCATTCCAGGAAGATTAGGAATAGACAATATAAGAAAAATCGTGAATATTATAAACCATGTAAAGACCAAGCAGATTCCAGCCGCTATAGTGGCGCTAGACGCGGAGAAAGCCTTTGACATGGTGGAATATAATTACTTATTCGAGACCATGAAACGAATGGGAATCACGGGCACTTTTCTACAGTGGGTAAAAACAATATATAAAGCCCCGAGAGCTAAAATAATGATAGGGGGTAAGCACACAGCAAACATAAACATAACTAGGGGAACAAGACAGGGTTGCCCATTATCCCCTTTACTATTCAATATAGCTATTGAGCCCCTAGCAATGGCAATAAGGGATGATCAGAAAATCAAAGGGATCAAAGTCGCAGATAAAGAATTTAAACTCTCCCTCTATGCAGACGACATGATGGTGAGCCTCTCGGACCTGCCCCGGTCAGTACCAAGACTGATGGAAGTAATAGATAGATTTGGTAAAATCTCAGGATATAAAGTGAACGCAGGCAAGTCTGAGATGCTGTTGTTCAACGAAGAAAAACTTACTAGCAGGGAAAGAGTGGAGTCAACCCCGTTCGCAGTCCAAACGGACAGTATAAAATATTTAGGGGTACAAATTACCAAAAAATGGAGGGACTTATACAAAAAAAAATTTCTCCCCTTGTTAGAAAATATAAAGAGAAAAGAGGAGGATTGGAAAAAATTGCAGGTATCTTGGCTAGGTAGAACAAATCTAATAAAAATGCTGATACTTCCCAGGCTGCTATACACCTCCTTTGCCTTGCCGATCCAACTGCCTAACGATTACTTTATGGCAATTAATAGAACCATATCAAGGATCCTCTGGCAAAGAAAAAAACCCAGAGTAAGGAAAACGATTCTGTACACGAGTAAAGATAATGGAGGCCAGCACTTACCTGACATGAAGTTATACCATTGGGCAGCTGCCCTCAGAGGGGTAAAGATATGGTTCCAGGGAAAGTCAATTCCGGACTGGCTGACACTAGAAAAAGAAGCATGCCAAGTAGATAAATTTGTTAATATACTTACCGATGGACAAAAAGTAAATAAAAAAATTGTTATGATACACCCCTTTGCAGGTATGGCCTTACAAGTCTGGGAGTCAATATGTAATAAGATAGAAATAAACAGAGAAAACTCCCCTTACACCCCGATTTTTGGAGAATGGAGCAAGAGGGCGGGAATAAATCGAAAAGAGGCGGAGAAGTGGGAAAAGAAAGGGCTAAAATGGGCTGCCCAGCTCTTTGTGGGGGAAGCTATAATGAATATAGAAACAATTAAAGAAAAATTAGAAGGGCCCCCCGACTTTTGGGCATATGCCAAAATTGTGAGTAGATTCGGCCACAAAACGACAAAAGCACAAGTGAATAGAAAGGTAACAGACTTTGAGATGGTGATGTACGGGGACCAGGGGCGAAAACATGAAATATCAAAAATATATAGAGTGTTGCAAGTAATCATGCACTTACCAGATGCAGGATATTTCGAGGCGTGGGAAAAGGACCTCCACAAACAAGTAGAAAAAAAAGAAAGGCATGAGGTATGGCACAACATGAGAAAACTATCAAACTCGTTGTCAGTACTGGAACCACAGGTAAAAGTAATCTACAGAATGTACCTCACCCCATACAAATTGAATAAAATGAACAAAGATTACCCTAAAGAGTGCTGGCAGGGGTGCGGAGAGGAAGGGAAATGGCTCCATTGTTGGTGGGAATGCTCATATGTGAAGGAATTCTGGGATAAAGTGTGGTCCCAAATGAACAAAGTGGCGAACTGTGAAATACCAAAGACACCGGACACCGCACTGTTGGGCATCTTTCCCGACTTGCAAATAATTCAGGAAAGGACACAAGCCTGCCAACAGCTTTGATTGGCAGCCATACACACAATAGTGTGCAATTGGAAAGCAAGAAAAAAGCCGTCCTACAAAAAATGGATCCACAGAGTTTGGCATACCATCACCATGGAGCGGGTGCAGGCAGAACTTCGTCAAAACCTCGACAGTTTTTACTCCGTCTGGAATAACATATGGAGCCTCTTGGAACAAGAAATTAACATGAACCAACCTAAAATGTCAATTTGTATAACAAAGATATAGGGAATGTTAATTGTTTAATGATATATGAATATGGAATGTGACAAGACGCACTAAAACAATACTAGGCTAGGACCGAGTCTGTAACCAAGGTCCTCAACCAAAAGGAGAAGAAAGTGTGTAAGTTGTTAATAATTGTTACTCGAAAAACAGAATAAAAATATTATACAAAAAAAAAAAAAAGGACTGTGCATGTCATTTTTGTTATTGCAATAACGATAATGAAAATTGTCATTTTTGTTTTCATTATTGCAATAACGAAAACGAAAACCATGAATAACAATAACAATAATGAAAACGAAAACCGAGAACACCGAAAACAAAAATGACATTGTCTTAAATAACGATAACGAAAAACTAAAATGACATGGGGGCCTGGTGCACACCTCTACTACTTATTCTCCCTGTGCTTTTAGGATCCACTGCTTGTTTCTCTTCAGTGTATTCTGTTCTCCTTCTTTACCTTCCCCTTTTAAAAAGTGTTTATATTGTTACTGTATTCTATGATTGTGAAGTGCTCCAAATCGTGTCATGTGGCAGGGGGAGCTGTGAAAATAAGATGATGATTGATGTATGTTTAAGGAATGGAAAGAAGAAGTCCCCTGAGAAATTCTTAGGTGGAACCTTGTGAAGACAGAGATGCTGTGATAGAGAATAAACTGTTTCTTGCCATAAGAGCTGTGAATCTGCATCTTCCTCTGGGGGAAAACTGAGGCACAGACCTCCCCACACCCAGCTGGGCAAACCTGTTACAGCCTATCAGAAGAATGGCTATATTAACTTGTGTAACATAATAATAATAATTAATAATATAATTGATAATATTTATTTTTATATAGCACCCCCCTGCCATGGCACTCTGAGCGCTTTACATTCAGCAATTTAACACAACTTTTAATCCTCACAACAACCCGGTGAGGTAGGTTAGGCTAAGAAGATATTGCGACTGGCCCAGGGTCATCCAGTGAGTTTCTGGTTAAGGCGAGACTAGAACCGGGGTTTTAGTCCCCCTGGGTTGCCAGTGATCAACTATGTTTTTAGTTTCTCTTGTAAATAGATGTACAGTTGTCTCTCTAGTGTATTCTAGATAGTGGGTGGGGAATCTTTTCTCTTCTGCAGGCCACTTTGAAAACTAGTACACGATCACAGGCTGGGCAGGAATTGGGGTGGGAGTTCTATCGGCATGTGCTCAGGAAGGGGAGAGAAAGGAGAGTGCTCAGATCATAGATCCATCTTCTATCCTTTAATATCCATTCCTTTCCCCCTTAGCTCATTTTTTCAGTGCTTGAAAGTAGGGACTGGATCCACAGGCCAGGCTCAGACATTAGAAATGGGCCAACTAAAAAACAGCCACAGGCTGAGTTTAGCTGATGGGTTGGAGGTTCCCCATCCTTGATAGGATAAAAGGCCTTTGCTTTACGAGGTACTAGCATTAGAAATGCCACTAGAACTTCAACAATGCTAGCGATGAAATGAAGACCTGCCAAAGTGAATATATCTGTTGAACTTAACCATATTCAACTGGTGTCCAATGAAGTGGCTGTTAACCACAACTCGCTTGGTTGTTCAGATTTGAATATTTTGTTTATTTCAGTATTTCAGTTATTTCAGCTTGGTTATTTTGGAAATTCCAGCATTTCAGTTACTTCATTTCAGTACTATTAGTGCAATTGCATCAGTGCAATAGCCAAAACAAAGTAACTGAAACAATGACATGATCAAAATAACCAAACTTTGGTAATCAAAATAAATCAAGTAACCAAACTGGACTATCTGAATAAGCAGATATGTGAGTGTCTGTTTTGACTGCAGATATTACTCAGACATCCATGGGGCTATCAAAAAATACAAATAATATTTGTGAATACAAAAATGCCTTATTTGTCTGGGCTCTAAAAATACTACAGGCTATGTTCTATGTCCTTTCTCTGGTAAAATTCTCACTGAATCCCAAGGGAGTAAGGATGTATGGATCTGATATTGTGTGCATTATCAAATTAATCACCTGCCAGGCAGTGTAATTAATTAATGCTTATCAAGTGCTTTAAGTTCATACACAAAAAGTACCCTGTGATCAGAACACGTTGAGCTAAAATAAAGCAGAAGTAATTGAGGAAGAAGGAAGTGGAATCCAACTCCGCAGTGCACCATTATAAGGTCACATGGCCCATGCCCATCTGTTCGTGCCTATGACCTATTTGGCTCTCTCTGTGTGAACTTAATAAAACAGCAGCAAAGACATCATGACATTTCTGGTTAGCACAGGTGCCCAGAAGCAAAAAACGGAGAGAAAAGTGCACATTTACGGAAAGTCCTTTTCCCTCCCTTTCCTTTCCCTTTTGAGTTTCTCAGCCAAGGCTGCCTGATTCTTATCTGCACATGCATATTAGTCCCCGCAGACCCCTTTGAATGAGGTCATCCAGGAAGTTTAATCAATCCTATAGAAATGTCACTGCATCCTTGGCCATTCATTGTAGCAGGGCACAGCTCACTGACATAATATGTCTTACGACAACAGGACATCTGTTTAAAAACTGACTGCCAAACAGATACATTTGGATGTAATTGAGTTTCTCACCCTTCCCTTCCTACCCTCCAGTAGAAAATGAGTCAATAATTTGGTTCATCCTTAATGTACCTTAGCAGTTTTGAAAGATAGCCCTTAATTTTGATTTGGGGCTAAAATGTGAAATTTTTACTTTGAAACCCAATGGAACTGCATATCCTAGACAGCTTCTTTGGCTCGGTGCATTCAGTGCCATTCCCACTAGATAAGGTAGTTCTTGCACTGTAGTGATGGTTAATTGTTGTGATAAGTGCAATCATTTTTTTAATCAATTACTTAACTCCATGGGCCACTGCTGCCACTACTGGGTCACTCAGGATCTCTCTATTTTTTTACATGGTGGCAATCCTTCACTTTTACACATTGTGTCATTTCATACGTGATGGGCCCAGAGGCCCGTCATGCTGAACTGGGATCCGTCTCGGATCGCAGTCTGTGTTCAGGCCGTTCGTCCTTTAGATGTGCCGGCCTGATTCCGGAGGGGGATCGGGGAGGGGGCAGGACTGCATGGGAAGGGGGCAGGGCTGAGCGTGGCCACTCAGCCCCACCCCCCCGTGCTCCCTCGGCCGCCTGCCCACGGGGTGATGGTCAATGAGGCCGCTGCGCCTGAGGATTCTGGGCCGGGGCTGGCGAGCAGACGTGCAGCATCGCCATCACCAGCCCCATCCTGGATCGTGGCCACTCTAACCACGGTTCTCAACCCCTGGCCGGCCGGAGGTAAAGAACTGTGGTCAAGCTTGATCCCGGCCGGGGGTTCACTGTGGTGAACATCTGGCCGGGACCAAACAGATGTTCCTGGAAACGCCACCACCACAGGGAATCCACTGGGGTTCACTGTGGTGAAAGGCATTTTCGTAACGTCTGCAATTACTCTTTGTCAACATCAGCCCTACTCAGGGGAGTTGTCAGCTAGAACTACTCCAACCCCTCCACAAGCCAGCAGAGGAGAGAATTCAAGTCAACTAATTAAATGTAATTGACAGAAACTAAAATGTGTATTTTCTCTTGGCAGTGGTGGGCTGGGTGCAAACAGAGAGAGGTTCTGTGGGCCTGAGTCCCTTCCTCCTTCCTATGGCCCTTGACCATGCCATTCAACTTCTGAGAAGACAAATTCTCTATCCCTCCCTTTGCTGTACCCTTCCAGGCTCTATTTGCTGCATGAAGTAAGTGGTGCGCACTGCTGGGGAAGGCAGGTGCTGCTATGTAGTGCTGCCTCACTCACACCCCCTTTCTCTTCCCTCAGAATGTCTTCTCTTCCCACCCTTTCCAATAGAGACAAAATAGTATTTTTGTCTCTACTGCCTATATTTGAGACCAACATGGCAACTGTACATGCTCTCCAGAACACAGGCAATGCCTGAGGGGAGCAGGGCGAGGAAAGGTGAGGAAGCATGTGCTTTATCTAGAATTGGGAGTATTTTTGACTAGGATGCATATGAGTTGACAAATCTTTTTGGCCCACATTTTATTAAGAAGCAACACTGAAACTATGGCCCTTTTTAAATGGGCCATGGCTGAGTGGGTGGTCGGTATGCGTGCCTCTGCAGGGGTGGAGTGGGGTGTGTGTGTGTGTGTGCACGTTCATCCCCCCGCTCCCCATCCACACGCATGGAGCAACTGGCATTGCCGCCGGTTACTCCATGTGTGGAGGGTGGGTGGGGGTGCATGAGGATGCGTGGGTAATGGGAGCGCACACCCACGCACCAGCACATTTAGAGATCCCCTGCATGGATGATGAGTGTCCATGCGAGGGAGTGTCTTGTGTGAAAAGGGTCTAACTCTCAGGAGCAGGGCGATGGGAAGGACTTAATTGTCAGGGAGAGACAAAAAAAGACAAATACAGTTTCTTGAATGATGTATAATTACCTTATTCTGAGCCCTGGAAGGAACTTGTTGGTTGTTTTTCTTTTACAAATACAATAACCCTATATCAAAGGCTATGCAATTGCAAACAGCACATTGCAAACAGCACAGGCGGCCGGCGAGGTGGTGTAGCTTTTATTTTTAGAGAGGACTGGCCTGTTAGGAGATATCCAGTCCAGGAGATTGTAGGTATTGAGGCCCTCCATGTGGTGTTTGATTTGGCTGGGGGCAAGTTAGGGGTGCTGCTGGTATACCGGGCCCCTTCCTTTCCAGCAGCATCCCTTGTCACTCTAGCAGAGTTGGCCTCGGAGGTGGTGCTGAACTCCTCCAGGACTTTGGTCCTGGGGGACTTCAATGTCCATGCCGATGCCAGCTTTGTAGGAGCGGAGCGAGAATTCATGGCCACCATGGCAACCATGGATTTATCCCAAGTGGTCAACTGCCTGACCCACGTGGGGGGGCATACCCTCAGTCAGATCTTCAGTTCTGGCCTTGAGGCGGGTGGTCCAGTTGTGGGGGAGGTTAAGGCTATGCCCTTGTCATGGATGGACCATTATCTCCTTCAGGCCAGCCTCTCGGCACATCACCTCCAGAAGGGGATGAGACCAGTTAGATTGGTCCGCCCTCGGAGGCTGATGGAACCCCAGCAGTTCCAGGAGGTGCTGAGGGAATTAACCTTGGACCTGGACAGCCACTCTGTCGATGAGCTGGTCCAGTATTGGAACAGCTTGCTGAAGGAGACCATTGACAGGGTGGCTCCAAGATACCCCCTGCCTCCATCTCGTCACCACAGGGCCCCTTGGTTTACTGAGGGGCTGCGGTGTATGAAACAGGTAGGCAGGCGGCTAGAGCGATGCTGGCATCGGACTCACTCTGACTCCGACCGAATTCTCCATAGGGCCCATTTGCGGTCCTATGTTGAGGCTGTGAGGACAGCAAAGAAGGAGTTCTTTGCTGCCCTCATAGTGTCTGCAAAGTCATGCCCGGCGGAGCTGTTTCATGTGGTGCAGGGGTTGGTCAGTCCGGCCTCCCTCCGCTTGGACGGGGACTTGTCCCAGGCCCACTGTGAGGAGTTTGTCACCTACCTTGCAGACAAGATAGCTCGGATTCAGAGTGACTTTGACACTGGATTGGGGACAGTGGGTAGAGAGCGCGAGGTTACGGAGGCCCTGTCTGGTCCATCTTTGTGGGGGGAGTTTCAGGAAGTGACGCCAGCCAATGCGGGGTCTGTGAGAGCCACCAGTTGTGAACTTGATCCCTGCCCATCCTGGTTGGTGAAAGCCTCCAGGGAGACATTGGGGATGGTGCTGGTGAGAGTGGTTAATGCGTCCTTGCAGCAGGGGAGGTTGTCACCCAGCCTCAAGGAGGCTGTGGTGCACCCCCTGCTGAAGAAACCATAATTAGATGTGGACACACTCGCCAGTTACTGACCTGTCTCTAACCTTCCCTTTTAGGGAAGGTTATTGAGTGGGTGGTGGCGATCCAGCTCCAGACGCATCTAGACGGCATTGGTTTCCTCAACCCTTTTCAATCTGGGTTCCGTCCTGGCTATGACACAGAGACAGCGTAGGTGGCATTGGTGGGCGATCTCTGCCGGGAGATGGATGAAGGATGTTCTACCTTTCTCATCCTGCTAGATCTCTCGACCGTTTTTGATACTGTGGACCATGGGCTGCTGTTGAGACGGCTGCAAGACCTGGGGGATCTGGATGGGACTGTTCTTGAATGGTTCCGCTCATTCCTCTCCAGGAGAAGCCAGCGGGTGGTGTTGGGAGCTGAAACATCTTGCCCCTGCGCCTTGTCCTGCAGCGTTCCGCAGGGTTCCATCCTGTCTCCATTATTGTTTACCTTATACATGCAGCCCTAGGGGGAGATTGTAAGAGGGTTCGGGGTGCGATGTCACCAATATGCTGATGATACTCAGCTGTACCTCTCTTTTTCAGCTGATCCAGACCCTCCTGTCTCGTTGCTATCCCAGTGTTTGGAGGCCGTGGCGGAGTGGATGCGGAAGAGCAGACTGAAGCTCTACCCCGATAAGACAGAGGTGATGGTGGTGGGGAGGGCGATGGAGGTGTTGGCCCCCCGTGATGGGGGGGGGTTCGCCCGTGGTGGATAGGGGTGTTTGCATGCTCCCATGCTCCACCCACCTGCACCAATCACCCACGCATGGAGCAATGGGCTCCAATGCCAGTTGCTCCATGCGTGGAGATGGGTAGAGGTGGGTGGAGATGGGTGTGCATCTGTGGGAACAGGTGCACACCCATTCCCCCACCCACTGTGGCATGTTTGAAAAGGGCCATTGGGGAAAATGGAGGTGCCTCCGTGTGTGGAGGTGGGTGGAGATAGCTGTGCACCCATGGAAATGGCCCCACACCCATCTCCACCTACTATGCACGCACACACACACTCTCCATGCACTTGTGGGGCCCCCAGTCCATAGAAAAGGCCCTTTGACCATCTTGCTAAAACACAATATGTATTAACATCTGAACAAAATGTTTGGGGAAATCCACTTTTGTCATGTCAGCTGAGAACAGGAGTTGAAAAGTGCGTCTCTCCATATCCTATTGCAAATCTCCCTATCCCTCTGCGCTACATCAAATTTAATGGAAACAGTAAAAGGCAGAGTCAATGACACTTGCATCAGGAAAAGAAAAGGGCTTTTGTGTGACATTTACTGTACGCGTATGGCTGAGTGTATGCAGTACAGGCTTTTTGTCCGCTGATGAGAGTGACAGACCAGCAGGACTGAGGCAAACTCAGTCTCCTAGTCTATGTATATTTATCTTTATACACAGATGACTAAATGAACTGGTCTTCATGCCCTGAGAATGATGGCTCAGGGCAGTTCGGGGGGGGGGGGGGGGGGGGGGGGGGGGAACTGTACTCATTACGCTTTTGTCCCCTGCCATATCCTTGGACACCAATCATGTGTTCAGAATGTATCTGTAGTGCTGCCAGGAGTACAATGATATCTGGCCTTGAAGAATCCTTCTGGAATCATATTCCGTTCTTTAGCTGTGAGTGTATGGGGGTAGAGGGTGCAATGTTTCACCAAAGACTTTTTATGTCCATTGAAGAAGGAAATTTCTACAAAATGATACTGGAGATTTAATGCAGATAAAAGTCTAGTTGATACTTATTATTTATCATTTATATAGCACTTTCTGTGTTCAGAGTCCTTTACAATCCTTATCCTGCTCACACTCACAACAACCCTCTAAGGTAGGTCATTATTATTATCATTTTACAGATGGGGAACGAACTGAAAACACCTAGTGCCCAAGACCACCTAGTGAGTCCATGGCTAAGACAGGATTGGAACCTTGGTCTCCCAGGTCCCAGTTCAACACCCGTGATTGTAAACCATGCCTTTGTAAACCACTCAGTACTCTGTGTGTGTGTGTAAAATTTGACTGGCAAAATTGTGAACAACATACAATACAACCATTTAAAAAGGAATACATCTGATACTATTCAGCCAAACAGCTACATAGGTAGCTATACGTGACTCTATCTAGGCAGCAAATAGTTGATAGACACAATTTTTACATGGGTGGCACGTGGGTACTGTCCATGTAAATCCCGCAGTAGGTTCCATGCATCCCCCATGCATGGAACAACCAGTGAGAATGGTGGTTGCTCCGTGCGTGTTGATGGGTGTAGATAGATGTGCGTCTGTCTACACCCTCCCCCCATCCACTGCACACAGACCGCAATGCACACCAACCCCCCATGCTGCAGCCCATCTAAAAAGGGCCAGAGTAATTTTCAGCATATTAACATATGATACTGCCTTTACGTATTATCAGAAGAACTGATAGCTTTATAGGTTTCAATTTATAATACAGAGTTGAGTATGTTAAAGTCACTCACCCATGAGAACATACTTGGCTGTGTAAAGGCCTACCAGGATTTCCTGAACGTGCTGTGTCTATACACGTTGGTAGGTGCCGCCTGTGTGTGCACTTGGAATAAAATGGGTATAGTACATGTTGTTTGCATAGTGCAGAAAGCATGTCTAATCTGAGTTTACATAACAATCAATTTATTAATCTGGATTGACCATTGTCATGCACCAGAACATAAACAACAACATAAAACAGAATTCCCCCTTGAAAAGATGACCAGACCACATACTTTAAATATAATAAAAACAAGGATACTATTTACAATCAACCTGCTAAATTATATACCAGCTTATTGGTTCAAAGTTCATCCTATTACAAAGTCTATAATCACATCTTGGAGTTAGAGTTTACATATAGTCTCAGAAACAGTCCTAGATCTCTTTCCTTTTTTCTAGTAAGATAATTGAGGAAAATCACTAATCCAAATACAAATGCCTGTTCTTAGCTTCTGTTAAAATCAGTGGTACTCTGGTTCCTGCTGGTGCCTCAGTTTTTGCACGGGATCAGGGGATGACAGTAGTGTACAGGTGTTGCGATTTGATTGTATGTAATATACTATGAGAATTAATCTACTGGAATCAATGACTATATTTGAAAATGCATGTAACTATTNGGCAGGGACCGCGTCTATTTCTATGTTCTGTACAGCACCAGGTCACACGACTGGTGCTATATAAATGATTATAATAATAATAATAATAATGAATAAAGGCAAGAGAAGAAACTACAGTATTGTGAACCCCTGTGTCACTCATAAATGATAGAATTGACTTAAAAACTTAAAGATAAAAAAAAGGGTTCTGGTTTAGAATATGCTTGGGTTATGTTTTCAAGTTTTACTCCCAACCACAACATTCTAGTTGTTTTTAAAAATTATTTTAAGCCAAAACTCTTTACTACAGAAGATGAAGTTTTAATACTGTTTATAAAACTGTTAGGGTGGCAACACTTGATGTGTTCTTGTGATTAAATGTTTGAGATTAGCAACCCACTAAGACACTTTAACCATGCTATTGTTTTCATGATCAAGGAGGTTAAAGTGGGCTTTAAAAGGGGTGTTTGTGCTGCTCCTCAGAAGTATGCTTCAGGTTATTTTAGAGTGACAGACACTGAGGGAACTCATGACAACAAATTCTTTGGCTTCATTTACAAAACACCCTGCTTCTGTGCAAACTCACCATGTGTTCATTAACCAGCTTGTTGTTCCCTGTAGCAATGCATTCACACAATTATTGATTTTCCTGACCCTCCCAACTTCCATGTGGTATTTCCCACAATGCGAACAAACCCTTTGTATCAAGTGGGCAAGATCATGGGATTATCAAAGGACACAGGATGTGGCAAGGATTTCAGCTTGCCTTCAGAATGTGGGTTTGTTCTCCTATCCACTTCAAAAGAGTCTTGTGTGGATGCAGACTCAGTGTACAGAGGTTCTCGTATGCCTATTAATAACAAACATGAGCATTCCAGCAGAGCCTAGAAGCTTCGATGGTATTGGGAGCTGATGGAGTGAATGAAAAGAAAGGTGTGTTTAGTGAGTAGACACACTCCAATGTCATTGAGTTATTAACACAAGAACTGGTTGGAGTTGTTAAATGTTAGAGAGCATAGTTTTCTAAAGGCAGGAAACTTCTGAAAGGTTAACAAGACCTCTCATAACATGATGTAGATAAAGGTGGCTAGTGCATCTTATTTTTCATTGTTCAGTATCGAATTCCACCTAATAAGCTTGAAGCAGCTGGTGAGTACTGTAATGCAATGCAGGATCACCCCATTATGCTGATTAAAAGTGCATTCACATGAGATGTTTATCATACTGGTGAACATGTGCAAGTTTTATGTTGCAGGATGCACTGGGTGTAGTGTGGGTGAGGTGCAAAAAGTTAACCTGGAAAAGGGAGGTTTGATGATTGGTGACTGGCCTCCAGGGGATGAAGCCACACTGCCTTCCTGGGACAATGTACTGTTGATTAAAAAAACAAAACAAAAAACCCCACATAATGATGGGACACCTATTATTGGCTATGGCAGTACCTGTGTTAACTTTTGAAGGGGAGAAGGAAACCTGGAAACAATTAAAATGCAGGAATACAAACTCCCGTAACAAACAGTACACCTAGGAGAAGAATCCCATATGATCTTGTGTGAATGCATCTTATCTTTCCCCTCCTCTCCCTCTTGTACTTTTCCACTTTAACTGCTGTTGGGGCAGAAGGAAGAGGGGAGCATAAGTGACTAGGGTGGATGTCATGAGTCAAAGCTATGCAGTGAAAAATCGATGACTAATTCTCATCTTTCCAGTGGGAGCAGGTGTGCAGAGAGCCAGCGAGGCCTGATTATTGGACGCACTACTGCTAGAAAGAGGAACACAGAGCTGCACAGCTAGAAAGGTGAAATTGGAGGGAGTCTGGCAATGTGGAGCTGGCAGAAGGATGCCGGAGAGACCTCCTAAAGTGCAAATGCATGCAATGGGCTCAAGCTTCACCGGAGCGAGGTGGGATCAGTGGCCTGTGGATTTGGACTCTGGGACTGCCTGTGAGTGGGAAGATTAATGTGGGGACCCTATGGGTAAAAAGTAACATGATGGTGCTCAGATGCTGCCACAGACTTACCCCCTCTGGGGATGGGCTGCCAGCTCAGCTGGGCCTCCAAACTAACGTGATAGAGGCCCCGGCTGCTGGGGAGGACAGAGAGATGCACAGATGTGCATCCACCCATCCTTGCCCTTCCACCTCCTGATGGGCAGCCATGGCAGCCAGTGGTGGCATCCATGGTGCCCAGCACTGGTGGGAATTCCGACCGGGTCCAGTAAAGCCGGCTTCAGACCATGGTGCGCTGCAGCACCATGGTATGAAGCCTGTTGAGGAGCCCAAGGCAACTGGTGCTGGTCCTGTGCCAGGTGGAACAGGCAGCTTACACCACCTGGATCTCTCAATTGCACACCTCAGCAATGGTGAGGGGGACTTGGAGGGCAGCTACCTGTTCTGGGCATTTGGGGCACTGTAACAGCATGAAGGCTTCCTGGTATAAGGGGTGCCCAAATGTCTGGGCGCCGGGCATTAGCCCATATCTAGCAGTGACAGACCATGCTGGCAAAGATTCAGGTGATGCAAGGGGAGCTGTTGCAGGCCACCCGTTACCTGTCCAGGGACATCATTCCCCTCCTCCCCCGAAATAGTCCCAGCGGGGCTTGGAAGTCCTGTGGAACCCCGGGAGAGGGGGTATAATGGGGCCACTTCATTTGCCTCGGTGCCGCTCACTCCTGGCAGGGCTCCCAATCCCCAAGTACACTCTACTTCTGAACACGGAAATTCAGGTGCTCTGGGGACATCAGCCTCTGCTTATGAGAAGACTGGACTCGGTCTCTGGAGGGAGGTGGCATGGGGGGATCAACTGAGGGAAGGGTGTGCCTTATGTTCTCATGATGGGGACATTCTATCCTTTGGCCAAGCCCTGGAGACGGGGAAAGCTGGGGGCAGGAATATCCCCTGGGGGGTACAAGGAAGGGGGGCGGGGTTGTAGCCAATTGTCCAGTAAATGGGGCAGGAGGTTCTGTCTTTCCACTGACATTCCCGAGTTCCATGTGCCTGGAACAGCTTCTCTATGCTTCTAGTGATCTCTGGAGAGCTGGCTGCTAGCTCACCATCTGGGAGGGAGGGGTTAACAAGCAGCTGCAGCTGCTGAAGGGATTGGAATCCACTTCAGTGGCAGGGCCTCCAGGGGAAGGTTGGCAACAGGGGTCCGCCCCAGTGTGGCAGTAATAGCAGCACTGGCAGTGGCCACATGGTGGAGGAGGGAACGCTGCAGTCCCAAGTACTGCTCCATGATGTTCCCAAGCTGGCGACCCTCCCTTTCCATGGACCCCTGCACGTCCTGCATCTGCCACATGTGGAGGTCCCTTTGCAGCCTATCCGTCTGGTGTTCCCTGTGGTCCTCGGCAAGAAGGTCCCTCTGCTGGGTGGTAGACTTCGGCAGGGAACACTGGTGCTCTTCTGCCAGCCCCAGGATGGTGTCCTGGATCTCATGCGCTCAGCACATGGTCTTGTCCAGCAGCTGCTGAGCCATACCCTCCCTGCGCTGCTGGGTCCATGCCTGCAGAGCCTGGGTCTATTTGGTGCCTGCTGGTACAGCCAACCCTTCCACTAGTGGACCTGTGACAGGGCAGAAAGAAGAGGCATTGGTTTGGGCTGCCCCCCTCCTGCCATCCTGTACTGCTTCTTTGGCTTTATCCCACATGGGTATATTCCACATCCCACTGCATGCCTCACCCACCACACCGGCCTGTCCAGCATGTTACCTAAGGTCTGTGTACTCATATCCTCACCACATGAACCAACTAGCCATCATTCTCGATGTAAGCACGTGCATCTGGGACCTCGCATCCTCGTGAATGTTACACTCCTTGTCTCTCCCTCTGTTCCCCTTCCTTTGTCTCCCCGTACCCCCGTCTCTCAGATTGTAAGCCTAGGGCAGGGACCATGTCTACTCAATTACTTTGTAAAGCGCCAGGTACATTGCTGGCGCTATATAAATGTTTGCTAATAATAATAATAACAAACACATTGCAGAATCAAGCTCCCTGGAATATGTATGCTAAAGAACATCTTCTCCCCAAAACACTATAAAAGACTGAAGCAGAGACCAGAACGTTGTCTCAGCACTTGGCATCTAACTTGGTGTCTGTGGGCTGTTGACCCTTTCTGGAACCCCTCCACAGGGGGTCCTACAACTTGACCAGACCAGGCCATCACCTATCTCCTGCTCCTGACAGAGGACATCCACCGTTTTGAACTTTCAAGACATATAAGACTAAGTTTGGGTGTGGGATATTGTATAGCTAGGTAACTGCTGCTGGATCATTACAGACTGGGTTTATAAATGTGTGAACAACTAAATAAATCTATAACTATGATTAAGATCCCATCTATTTGAATCTATCATGTGTGTGCAAACCAGGGTGTGTGGGTCCCCCCGATCCAAAGAGAGCTAATTCCCTATCTGACACCGGTGGGTTGTGGTCCTTGGCTTCATTCTTCAAGGAGATGACAATAGTGATCAAAGCTGTCTGCCTGTGTAGTTGTGATCAGCCTGCAATGAGCACACATGAGCCCATGAGCATCTCTGGTGGGTGCATGGTAGTTAATGAAAAATTCTGAGGGAACCAGAGATTTTAACTATTCCAGCAATTAAGAGTGGGATCTGTTTACTCTACAAGGCATTTACATTAATAACATAGCCATATTAAGTTTGTGTGGATTTAAGAGGCCTGTTTTTGTTCCTGTATGAAAGTGTCCTATAGGGCTGAAAAGATTATTCTTCCTTGCATGTCAGCTTCGGCTTTATACTGAAAGCAATCACCCACGAGCGCCTGGGGCTCTGCTAGGTTTAATGTGTACCACTTGCAGCCTGCCCACAGCGGAAACACAAGTACCTTGCTGATTACTGATGTTTTAACAATCCTTGGCTCTGGTGAGAACGCTACAGCTGTCTGATGACGGAAATGATCTGAAGCCTATGGTGAACTCCCTGCCAGCATGTGTGTTTGACCTTGAGGACTGATTTGCATCCTGCTCTGGATGAGTTTTATCTGGATCATAATCCAACATAATACATACAACAGGAAAGGCAACTTGACAGACCTCCTTTGTGGATTGTTCACAATAACATATATTTTTTTTATCTATACAAAGTAACAGGCCATACGGTTGCTGCAGCTATCAGCTACATTGTTCAAATACCTTGTGAGAGCAAGACAAATGGAAGCTTTTCGTTGGGCAAATTAAATTGTGTATTGCATCATTTGGGACACTGCTCATTTAACAATGGAGTTTTGCTTTATTAGCTCCCAGTGACATTAACACACCTACTGATATATGGCTTTCACCTTTGTCTTCCTCTATTGAACCAAAGATTTATTTAAAACCACATATAATTCTCTTTAAGGCAGAAAAGGAAATGTGGGGCTTTCTAATTAGATATAAATCTCATGTGTGGTGTGAGTTATTATTACCACTGGTGCTCTTGTTTCTCCTCCTCCCCCCTCCATGTTATTAAGCCCCTGGTAGGCCCTCTTCTGAGGTGCTGTAATGCTGTCAATTTGCCAGCTGCCTTCCTTTTGCCTGACTTCCATTTTCAAGCCGCCTTTTGGTTTGAATGTTCTTGAGGATGTTTATAGAGTTCTGATAACTAGGAGATTAAGATAACGGTACCAAAGCAGCTCTCAGTCTCCCTCCCCCATCTAGCCCTTATGCTGCAGCAGCAGCAGCAATAGCAGAAGCCCTGAGAACTAGAGTCTAGTTCTTCTGGCATCATTCAGAGCCCCATCCCATTTCCAGGGAGCTGGCAGGGAAGCAACTGAAGGGCTATATTGGGGCAGGAGATGAAGGAGGCTTCCTTGCCTGACCCTCTTTTTCCTCCTCTAGCTCAGCTGCTAGAACTGGCTGGGAAATATGGGAGGGGGCAGACAAAAGATTGTGCTCTGGGCCCAATCCACACACCTGTGACAACCAGATCCCTTAGCTGCCTCCTTCAAGATGGGAAGAGGGAGTCAAGACAAATTCCCAAGCCTGCCTATTGCCTATGGCAGATACTCAGGGTTTAGCCACATGAGACGTTAATCCACGTTGGGCAGTATTATCCCATAGGGCAACATTAACACGTGATGCAGTGGTCCGTATGCCCTGTGGATGTCCGATGTTCTCCCCATGCCAGCTTAACATGATGCATCCACTCTGCAAGGCATTTACATTAATAACATAACCATATTATGGCAGGGGACACATTGTATGTTAGTGTTGCCCAAAGTGGGATAACGCTGCCCAAATGGGTTAAAGGGCCTGTCTCCCATGTAGCCAGGCCATGTAACCCTGTCACAAGGCGGGGTGTGTGGACTGGGCCTGGAGGAGTGAGCTCCTCCTGCCCACCTAACAGCTGATTGCGGGGTAGGGGGTTCTGGGAGGAGCACATGCCCTCTTCCCAGGCTCCCCTCTCATGCGATCAGCTGTTGGGCAGGTGGATTGGGGGCAGGATGGGAACATGGGAGGAGCATATGTGCCCCTCTCACCCATCCAACAGCTGATTGGGGAGAGGGGATCCTGGGAGGAGCACACAAGCTCATCCCAGTGTCTTGTCTTCAGACCCACCCATCCAACAGCTAATTGGGGGGAGGAGGGGCTCAGCCCCGCCTGATCAGCTGTTGAGTGGGTGGGATCTCTGTAACTGCTCTTCTAACAGCACCAGATACTGCTGCCTTACCCCCACATCATTCTAGCAGGGCTATTTAAAGACTTTTAGATGCCCAGCACAAATGGAGTTTAGCACACATATTCTTACACCCTAAGCTCCAGTGAAAATAAACTCCCCAGGCTAACCTCCCTCTCCTGCATCTTCCTGCTCTCTGGGTATCACCTGCAACAGTGGGTGGCTCCTCTCTTTCAGAGACTTGCTGTGGGTGGTTGTGGTGTCCAATCCTTCAGCTGCCTACTTCAAGATTGGAAGAGGGAAGGGAGTTCCCAAATCACCCTTCACTTACGGCAGAGACGTGGGGGAACCAGCAGCAGCAGGAAACAAGGGGACTGGACTTATCCCATTCATTTATAATTGCATCATTCGGTCACGTGAAGATCATGTATGTTACATGTTTGTTGTTTTCACCAAACCTATCATAGGGTCCCTGGGGCTAGCCATGTGCTGGTGTTTGTCCACCTCACTCTGCCACTGTGACAGAGATTGTAGAAACAACATACACAGAACACATGTTTCTTGTGTGAGTATGCGATATTAATGTATTGTAGGCATGTCTGGTATCAATCAACTCATAATTACAAGAAATACAATCAAGATGAAAGTTTGTATATGAGAACTATGTAAAGATTTAAATTCAAAAGTATATTGTGAGCCCACAAAACCTAGCTAGCAGGTTTTCTGAGACAGATAGTATAGATAATGGAGATGTAGATTAAGCATTGATGTGTGACCTAAGAGGCAGTTCCCAGTAAAGGAGAGAAATGCCTGGTAAGATCAGGAAATGACCATTAAAAAGTACTAAAAGAACAAAAAAGAGAGAAGGGGAAGATTCTTTCGCCATGGACCAGGAAGCAGCCATGGACTTGGAGTCTTGATCAGACCTGATCAATCTTGCTAATTTATAGCCCTTCCTGCAATCAAGTTCAAACTCCAATTGTCCTTTGATGTTTGTGCTTTGAACACCAGCTTTTATGCAAACTCCCTAGTAAACAAACATTGCATACAAAGTGGAATGGACAGAAATTGTAACTTGTCCTAATTCTAGCAGAAGGGTAACCTGTTTCCCACAGTTCTTGTAAAGCCCCTTTCTCTGGTAGCCATAAAATACTGAATGAAGCATCTCAACACCTTTCCTTGAGGCTGGGCTAGGCTGCAACTGGGCTCTTGGGAGTGGTTATTAGACCCGCAGCTGTCCTCGGTGTCCTAACATGATTTATTTCCGGCTGACAGGGAGGAATTTTAATGAGGTGCTGATTATTGGACTCTCCCCAGTCTGATTGCTCAGTTATGAAGGTTGGAACTGCCTCAGGGAGAAGGGATGAGGCTATCTGCTTCCCTATTAGCAGCTTGCCCTGGATTAGCATGGATGATGAGAGAGCATGGCAGCACCCCTCCACTTCATCCCACACTATCCAGAGATATAGGATGAGCTGCCAGTGGGGGCAGTGGCTCACCTTAGTGAGCATGGGAATGTGGGGCAGAAAGCAAGGTAAACCTGATGACTCCTCTTTAAAGAGTATGTTCTGCCACTCAATGCCATGATAAAATGAATCCTGAGCTGAGGAATAAGGATATTTCCCCTCTTAGCATTAACTTGGCTTATCACCTCTCTCAGCTACATGTTCTCATTCCCAGTTAAGAGGAACTGTTCCTTCATTATACCCCAAACGTAAACGAAAGTCTCCAAGGAAGTCCTATTGCTCGCCTAATCCCTGCTTGCATTACATTTGAGTTGAAGCAAGGTATTAGAAAAAAGATTGGACACTGAACCTTGGGCCTTACAGTCATAAAAATGAATCAAATGACTGGCATGGAACTCCAGATTTGTTTGAAATGGCCATAGTTTTCACTATTAGTGACAAACATTGTTCTGCCTGAATCGTGAAACTTGATGCACTTAGTTGAACTTGTCTATGGCCTTGTTAGTGATTACAATAGATTAATTTATTTTAAAGAATCTGAGTCATGAAATCAGAAGTTATTTTGAGATCAGCTATTTTCCCTCCTCTGTATGACATTAGTCCCACCCCCCCACCCCCCAAGTAGTAGTGATAATTTTATTCCAAAAGTAGTGGTGATAAACCAAATAAGGGATTGGTTTCAAATAAAGAAAATAAAAACATGAAAGAAACACAATACAACATCTTACAAATCATCAAGCCAACAAAACCAGACGTGATGGCTGCTAGCGATACTGTATAACAAAACTGGTAAGAAGAACGTTTTGCTTCTCCGTGGCACTTTGCTTTTTATTATGCTGCATTTATCATAAAATCAAGACAAAAACCCAGAGATGTAGCCCTCTTGCAAATCACGCATTATCTGGATCAATCCCAGGCTAGGGCATGAAGACAGGCTGGATGTTCCATCTGTGCCTGTCGTCAGCAGTTTTGTCTTGCCACCAGAGCTTGTGGTGACCATTTTGTCTGCTCAGTATCATTTCTTGGTTTTTAAAAAAAGGACTGGATAAAGCCTCATAAGATAAGTCCTTAAATCTCTATTAGTCAAGTTGGTCATGGGATGAGACCTCTGATTGTTGATGGGTGGGAGTGGATAGCAGGAAATAGATTGCTCCTGTTGTGCTCTTCTGTGAAACAACCAAAGCTGGCCATTGTTAGAGACAGGATGATGGTCTAGATGGACCATTGGTCTGTCCCAGTATAACACTTTATGTTTTTTATGCTTCAGAATTTGTTGGTCTTCCATTTGGCTACCAGGAGAGCCACTGAAATCAAATCAATCAGTGCCATCCTTAGAATTTGTGGGGCCCAGGGCAAACATGAAATGTGGGGACCCTATGACCCCCATCCTCCATAGTCCCACCCATTTAACAATTGACAGTCTGGGGTTTGCTTACAAAAACAGAGACGTTGTCTGGCAGGGAGATTCAGGGATTCTGATTTACTGAAACTGAGGGTAGGGAGGACAGGGTCCTGCAGGAAGCAGCTACCTCAGGGACTGAGAGGCAAAGGCTGAGAGAGGGCCTTGCAGAAATAGCCCATCCCAGGGCCTGAGGAGTGCTGGGCCTGAGGCTACCAGGGCTAGCCTCCCTGTGGGGTCCAGGCCATGAGCCCCTATTAGCTCTGCTTAAGGTCAGACCTGTAACGAGTATTGAGAGAGATGCTTGCTGCATTCAGAAACAAACTTCTTCCTTGGTGAACTCGCCTTGCTGCTTAACGCACTCCTGGATTGGCATGTTTTATGCCATGAGGGTGTTCCTCTTGAAGCCAGTCACCTGTGACACTCTGGTCACTTGTCCATGAAGCAGAAGCAGCTAATAATCTGTCTTTCCCAGCTAAGAAAAATACACTAACGATGGATATCTGTGGCCCTTTTTGCATGGATGTGGTGGGTGGGGGGGATGGGTGTGCGCCACCGGTGGGTGTAGGTGGGTGTGCACCCTTTTCTATAGGCGCACACCCATCTCCGCCCACTTCCACCCATCCCCACCCACGGAGCAGCCTCCATTTTTCCGAATGGTTCTGTGAGCGGGTGATGGGTAGAGATGGGCATGTGCTGGGGGCACCCACCCACCGCCCGTGGGTGTTTCCATGGGCAGACATCCATCCCCCCACCTGCCACAGTGCTGTTCACACGGACACCCCCCCACCACACACCTGCCCGCACACCCAGCGCCGGGGGGGGGGCATGCATGCAAAAACAGCCTGTGAAGAGCCATCTTGGACATGGTGGCGATGGTGTGTTTTATGGGAAATGCTAAATACATACCAAGGTATAGCATTTAATGTCGTCTGCAAGATGTTTTTATGTCAGTGGAGACATGACAGAAATACATGCTACATCTTATACATGTAACACTAAGACCAGGATTTTTAACCGATGGATTACTAATATATACTGCCTGCTTCATTACAGCAACACTCAGTGTAGCACAGCCAGGGTTAATACACTGTCAACATTTCTACTGATGGTAGCACCTATTTTCAGGAGTTTATATAATTGCTGTTGGAATTTGCTTCAGGCTGGAGCAAATTTAGGTCTGTCAGGTCTGTGGAAATCATTTCAGTAGTGGTTTTTTTTCCTCTAAATGTGTTGGTTGTTTTGAGTGTGAAAATGAAGCATTCAGAGGTGTTCTTAAACCTAAAAAATGACTAAAATGTGAATTTGGCAATAGGTGAGTGTAATAGGGAGCAGTCTCCTTGGGTGCCTGGCCCTTTAAGGGAATGCAGCTCTGAGCCATTTGAGCTGGGAATGGCTAAGCTGTGTTAGGGCATGGCAGGGCCAGCCCAAAGCTCCAAGAAGCCCAAGCTGGGCTCAGTCAGGGGTGAAGCTCAGAGTGGAGCTGTTGGAGAGTGTCTGCTAGGAAGCCTGTGCAGAGGAGATTGAGGCCGTTTTTCGATGAGCATGCGACCCGCTTGCGCATGGTTTCAAAAATACCGCGAGGCGAGATTACATGAGATGCAGCCGGGAATCACGCACATGGGAGGGGGACGCGCATTCTTTTCCGGCTGCAAATTGGCCGGGTCGGCGATCGAGGTAGGTAATTGGCTGCAGGAAAAGAATGTGCGTCCCCTTTCCATGTGCGTGATCCCCGGCGGCGTCTCGTGTAATCCCGCCTCGCAGTATTTTTGAAACCATGCGCGAGCGGGTCGCGCGCTCATCAAAAAATGGCCTGAGGCGGCATTCTCATCGGCAGCGGCAGTGGTGGCGGTAGAGAGACCGGCGAGGAGCCGGATGACAGGACAAGAGCTGGTGCGAATGGTGATCTGCTGCGGCTTCTCTCGTGCATGTCAGGGCAGGATTTTGTGCCGTAACATGAGCAAGAGAAGCAGCGGCAGATCCTTGTTTGCACTGGCTCTTTTTCTGTCATCTGGCTCCTCCCCGCTGCTGCGTCTTCCCCCACCGCTCTCTCTGCCACCACCATAATGCAGCCTGAGAGAGTTGTTGGGAACAGATAAGGAAAGGCAGGAGCTGGGGTAAAGCTCTTCCTACGAAGGGCTGAGGTAGCCTGTAGCCAGGAGGCTAACCCTGGCAGAAGAGGCACCTGAACCAGAGGGAGTAGCCTGGCAAAGGGCCTATACAAGGGAGATAAAGGGGCTAGAGGAGCCCAGCAGCTAGGAGGGCTGCCTATTAGACTGTACCCAGATCAGAGGGTTGGTGCCTGGCCAAGGGTCTTTGTGGACCGTGAGTGTTGGATATAATGGTAATAATGGTGAACTCTTTGTGCTAATAAAGACAATGTGGGTGAGAAGAGATCCAGTGTGGCGTGACTCATTGGGCAGCATCCTGCCAGTACTCACCCTTGAAACCTTCCAACCCTGTTACAGTGAGTCTATGGGTGTTTTTACACACACATTTCTCCTGCATGTTTGCTGTTACATCCTGAACTTTCTGTGTGTCTAAATCACTCACCCAGATCTTAAACATCCTGCTCTTTGAACTTCTGCTTTTAACTTCTCTCAGTACTTTTGTGTGTAAAATGTTCTCCTGGTAAACTGCTTTGCTCCAGGCAGCTGTGGTCACTTGGTTTCCATGGCAGCCCCTCACGTCTACAGCTGCGACTACTTTAGGCTGCCTCACCTCAGGGCAGTGTATGCGTGTAGAATGCATCCGGAACTTACTTGTGGACTTGTAAACCTATAAGATTGAAAGACCAGCACTTTAAGGTGCATGTAAAAATGCCCTATATAATCAGATCTAATTGCTTTTTAAATTTTCTTTTTAAAACCATCCATTGAAAATAAAAGCCAGTGTTTCAAGCTGGAAACATCGCAAATGCTGAAGGAAAAAGGGATACGGACATTTGTTTGCAACCATCAGATCATCAGCTGAATTATTTACTATCGGAGGGGAGGACTGCACACTTATTATAGCAGCCTTTCAAGGAAATCTTACAAAGACTTTTACTGTGAGTAGGTAATCCATAGATACAGAACAGCACACCTGTAAAAACACAGGTTTACATGACACAAGGTAGTGTGCCTTAGACCTTACTTAGATTCATAGTGACATGATAAACATAAACTACTGTGGAGCTGTCCCTGAAACAGAGGCTGAAGGCTCCTGAGACAGTGCCAATAAATGGTCACCAAATTTGACCTTGGCACACAGGCTATCAAAAGGTGAGTCCACTTGTGCCACGATTGGATTGAGTCCAACAGTTCCAGTAAAATAAAACGATGGTGCTTACTCTACATGTAAAAAAAAAACAGAGCAGAGAGAGAATCTTTGCTAACACACCACTATTGAGATCCTCTCCTCTCCTCACTTCACTGGCTCCCCATTCCCGAACGCATCCTTCACAAACTCCTGGTATTCACTTACAAATCCCTTCACAACCTGGCTCCCCCTTACCTCTCTGCCCTAGTCTCCTTACACACTCCTGCATGCACTCTCCGCTCCTCCTCTGCCCCCTCCCTCGCTCTCCCTCATCTCCCCTGTTCCCCTAACCACCTTCATCCCTTCTCCCTTGCTGCCCCCCATGCCTGGAACTCCCTGCCCCCCATCCCTGGAACTCCCACATCCGCCTTGCCCCTTCCCTCTGCACCTTCAAATCCCTCCTCAAAACCCACCTCTTCCTTGCCGCCTTTCCCGACGCCTGTTAAAACTTTCCTTTCAATATTTACTGTCTGCCCTCCCCGCAGACTCCTGCCTAACCGCACCAAGTCAAGCACGTGCACCCGAGACTTCACATTCATTTGAACGTTATTTATCCCTTGTCTCTCCCTATGTCCCTTCTCCTTGTCTCCCCCCGCCGTGTCTATTAGATTGTAAACCATAGGCAGGGACCGTGTCTATCTCATTGTTCTGTAAAGCGCCAGGTACACAGCTGGCGCTGTACAAATGCTTATAATAATAATAATAATAAATAATGAATAACCACATGAACCCGTCTTTAACAACAGTGGGTAAAAACAGAAGTGCAGGCAATGAGGTGCTTCCTCGCCCCTACCTGGGGTGAACAACTGAAGCTGCCACTCCCTGAGTCGGGGAGTGGCACAGAACAAACATGCTTGTGACCCCTGGTGATCAGAGAGCTGTCCTACCATCCCCATGTTCCAGGTAGGGTGGAAGAACAGATCACACATGCGGCTGGCCCTGCTCCCAGCACCCTGCATTCCCATGCCATGATGTACAAACCTGGTGAACTGTGGGCAAAAGAAGCCATGGCAGCCATGTCTGCCTGCCCTCCACGGTACTCCAGGAGGGTGGGGGCGGAGGCCAGGGAAGCAGGCCCTGGCATCCATGCTGGCACAGAGAGGTGCCAGCCAGCCCCAGGGGGAACCCTCCATATGCACCCTCAAAGCGCACCCTCCATGGCGAGCACAGGAATAAAAGGGGAAAGCAGAAGGGAGACATATGAAGGCAGGCGCACGCAGGCCGAACAACCATTCCCCTAAGCAAGATGCCAGTTCACATGCTGTACACAACATGGATCACACATCACTCACGCTGGTGGTCCATAGCGCACAGTTCCAAGGAGGTTGCGGTAGCTATAGGGCTGGAGTTGGGCAAGCCCCCTCCCTCTAGCGATCACTCACACAGTCCATA
Source organism: Sphenodon punctatus (assembly GCA_003113815.1). Classification (NCBI taxonomy): domain Eukaryota; kingdom Metazoa; phylum Chordata; class Lepidosauria; order Sphenodontia; family Sphenodontidae; genus Sphenodon; species Sphenodon punctatus. The sequence goes on from QEPC01015050.1 coordinate 1,441,319, forward strand.
GTGCAAAGTTCCAAAGGGGTGGGGGTTGTGGCAGCTGGAGAGCAGGGTTTGGCAAGCTCTCTCCCTCTAGAGATCACTCACACAGGCAGTTCATAGGGCAAAGTTCCAATGGGGTTGCAGCAGCTGGGGTGGGGGTGGGCAAGCCCCCTCCCCACGATCACCAAGCTGGCAGCCCATAGTGCAAAGTTCCTAGGGATCCCTGCTGCTGGGGGGCGGCAGTGGGAAACCCAGCTCCCTCTGCATACAACCCTCATTGATACATGCCCCTCCGGTAGCCCCTCACAAGTATATGGTGGGCTACAATATAGTGGGAATCAAAAGGATCATCGCAGGCCAGAGCCAACTGGACCTCAGGCCATGTCGATACCTCATGTAGGGCACAGACCTTACATGCATGGGCTCCTCATGCATGTAGGGAGCCTCAGTGGCCCTGCAAGGAGGTCCAGCTCCAGCATCTGATCAAGGCACTCATGCTAGCCCTACACGTGTCCCCTTGCTCTCAGCAGGGCAGTAGCAAAGGAAAGCAGCGGAGAGGGACCCCCTGCTGCAAGCCACAGGCAAAATTCGGGAAGCTCAGAAATCTCCTGCAAAGCCATGCTCTCGTTTGCATCCCACGGTCCCACTCCCCTGGGGAGGGGGAGGGGGGGCAGCAGCCCAGAAACCCAGCTTGGTTGCCTTTTCTCACTCTGGCCTTGGTCACACAGTGACCCAGCAGTTGTGTACTGGATGGGTCAGCCAACAGCTCTTGCACATCATTCCTCAGTCAAGCGTCAGCCAGGGCCACAATGTCAGACAACCCTCCAACTTCCCCATGCCCTATACGCCATGGTGGGCCAGTCCACAGTCAAGTACAGAGACTGAGCCCATGACAGGAGAATGGGGAACAGACCACTCTCAAACAAGAAAGAACTGTGCTATGTTCACTAGATAAGGAAATACCCAAGTCTGTGCCAACCATGGGGGAGTAAAGCTCCACAAACAAATCCACAGACAGAGAGACCTTGATCATCATGAGGGATCAGCACACCTGGCTACCCTGTTACATGGGTGTCCATCCTACAACACCCCCTCCCTCTTTCCATTGCCTCTGGGAGGCACACCGTGATTCAACCTTGCGCAGAAGCTGTAGAGGTGCAAGGACAGGGCTGGGAATGGGAGGTACCCCCTTCTCATGGTTTGAGAACAGAAAACAGATTCAGCTGAGGTGAGACAATCCCATTTGGCTCTCCCCTCCCCCCAAGAGACAGTTGCCCATAAGCTGTACCTGAGCAAGAAGCCCAGGGCCAGCACAGGGTGGTACCCTCCTGGTTGGGGTCAGAATCACATGGTCACCTGTGCATGGACTGTCCAGGCCAATAGCTAGACCTACAGTCAGCCATGTGATGGCAGTTTTCTGTCTTCATATGGCACATCAAGACCTCGAAGGCTCTGGTGGGTGGTGTCTGAAGGCACCACAGCTATCTGATTGAGAGCCATGGAGCTTGAACACCTTGTTGCTTTCCAACTGCTTCTCACCACCGCCAAAGGGTGCAACTGGCAGATCCAGGTGGTGCAAGCCATGTACTCCACCAGGCATGAGGCCATCATCTGCTGTTTTGGGCACCTGTATGGGCTTTAGGCCAAGGTGCTGCGGTTCAGCCTAATGTGGGGTGCCCACCTGGCAGGGTGTCGGGCACTAGCCCAGATCTGGCGGTGCCTGATGCCCTGTTGACAATGTAGGGGAACTTCAACAGACTGCGGGTTATCTGTCCAGGGACGTCACTGCAGCAATCATCACCCTTCACCCGGCAATGCCCATTGGCTGATTCGCCTGCGTCCAACCCAGGACAACGGAGTGGTGGGAGAATATCCTGGTCATGTGGGGAGACAACAGAGGCCTCTTAAACTGTTCTAGTAAGCACCATATGTCATGTAAAAACCTAAAAACGGAACCTTCAGAAAGGATTCCCTTAACACTGAAAAAAATATATGTGTACAGACCCAATGATTAATTGTTTTAGTAACCCTTTTTATATCAGTTTTAATGTATGGTTTTAAAATATTGTGAGCTGCCTTAGGAGGGAGTGGGGTATAAGTTTTTTAAATAAATTAATTAATTAAATAAATACTTGAGGAGATTCAGGGGGGTTGAAAGAGACCTTCAGAAAACAGATTGTTTCAGGGTTGCCCTTAATAGTTATGAATAGGGGTGTCTGCCTTTGCAAAGGGGCCTGCTGTTCCTCCTTGGGCCAAAAAGAGCACCTCATTTTCTGACCAGCAGCATATGGGCCTGTGACAGGGAAGGACTGCTTAGTTGCTGTGTAATTTATGAAGGTGGGAGAAAGTATGGAAATAGATAGTGCTTGTAAGTATATTGCTTATTGTGGGTATTAATTATGTGAAAATGAGAATTGATTAGATGTTGAAATTAATACAGGAGCTGTGGGACCTGGTTTCTGAAGAAATGTATAAATAAAATTGTTTAATGTCAAAAAAATTGATATGGTTTTGATTAAACTATAGCTGGGCAGAATAAAATGTTAAATGGTATTAGGATGCCTTCAAGGCACTGTAGATTAGAAAGGTGCCTTTTTATTATTACTGTTAAATGTGACAGAAGGAAATGAGCGTTCGGTGATTGGTAGGAACTGGTTAAACAAGATAAAAATAGACTACGCGTTGGATCTGAGGAGATGGAGGGGTAATTAAATCAAAATATAGACCTGTGTTTAATTCAGACATGTGACCAATAAAAACTGTTATGGTAAATCTTGTGGCTGAAAATGCCATTCCTAAAGACTTTTTCTGTGTCTTTTGCTTTACACGAACGCATAGAAAGACATTTTAAAGCAGAAAAACAAAAGGGGAAAATCCCTGTTAAAATGACCAAAATCAAAGAAATAACTAAGATTTTTAGCAGCAGTCAGGATGCAGAGATAGACTTTGATCTTTACTGCATACCTAGGGAATATGTTCATTCATTAGGAGGCAGTAACTCTGGGATAACCCTGGAGAAATAGAAGCTATCCCAGGATTTTCACCGACTACTACTCTGCATGGGCGCTTCCAGGGGGAAAATCATTCCCCTCAGGTGTCCCCTTCAGTAGGAAAAGCACCTGTGTGAAGCAGGAATGGTGCCATTCTGGAGGAAGTGTATTTGCAGAAAATGCTTCTCTGGGGTAATTGAAGGGTGTGGAATTCTCCATGGTTAGACTGAGGTTTGCAGAAGGCATTTTACAGAGCCAGGTGCCCTGTGTAACGTTTTATGTTCATGTGAATGTCTTGTTAGGTTTCCCCTGACTTAGAGCAAAATAAAAGAAGAGAATGGAATACAGCAATCTGTAAACTAGATATTGTAATTATCAAGACATTTTCTGTTTACTGCTCCTTTTAACTTCTGTGGAGTCTGCTTTCCTATAGAATCTCCACTTCACATAATGTTAGTTACACTTGAAGAAAGACATTAAGAAATGTAAAGGTGCATTAAAAGGAAAAGGCTTAAGTTATGTAATGCCATATACTAATTTAAATTAGGAGGATGTAATTTAACTTTTATTGGAGTATCTTTAAAGAAGAAAATTATTGTTAATAGCATTATACTTACTAAAACTGATGTTGGAATGGAACAAAATAACTAAGGAAACACTGCAGTATCTGAGGCTATTATGAATTTAGTTTGAAGTAATATGCTCCCCTTGCTTGTCTCATGATGGTTTATTACAGCTACTTTATGTAGTTATTGGAACAGTAAGGAAAAGCTGAGGATTTAAGATGAAAGCAGACTGTAGAGAAAAGCAAGCTTGGATTGCAGAGCCACGCCACACTAAGCTTCGGGGAGATAAAATAAATATTTGGATGGAGCTGCTGCAGCTATTGTATTATTAAACATATACATCACTTAGAAAGGCCTCTCTCACACACGCAGCAGCATTCTATGCTTCCCAAGGAATCCAGCCGAGCCTGCTTCAATGCCTCTGCCTGAATCTGGTTTGGGGCAGATTTTCTATTAAATAGAGAATGGGTTGTTAGATTGTGGTTGAGGGAGGCATATACCTTGAAGACATCTCTGTTTTGTTTTTGGCTTGGGGAGTACTTTGGTACCAAGCATGTTGTTATTTTTGACCATGGCGAAAGCTAGTGTCTAATAAAAGGATTGATTGATTGATTGGTACCAAGTTTGTCTGAGTGGGCTCCTTTATTGGGCATTGTCCAGGTACCTTTCCAATTCAGTACTACATGGCACTGTGTGCAAGTCAAAAACCCATAAATCTGAAGGAGTTATTTCAATCTTCAAATATCTGTGGCCAGGATATAGCCATCAGACCCCCTAGGGGTCTTCCCCTATGCAGAAGTTAGCTCTGGGGTCCTGGCACAAGTAACTCTCTAATTTCTCTAAGAGAAGTTAGTATGTATAAAGAAATCTGTGACTCTTTCTATGGCATGGCCCACATGCAAGTCCCTGCGTCTTGGAGTATGTTTGGCCTCCAACCACCCCTTATAGCCAGCCTACTCCACCAGGATGTTCCAGAGCTTGGCCCACCAAGCCCTTGTTTATAAAGTTCAATATGAGCCTCTTCCAGACTTATAAAATGAAAATCCCCACCTTGGAATTCCTACGTCATCTGAGTCTCTGACGATCATCCGTGTCGTTGCTGACTCCAAGCTGTTGATTTCTCTGCCTTGGCTTAAGGCCACCCAGGTGAGTAGCACTAGGGTCCCATTCCTTGGAGTTGAGGAGAGCCTAGCGTTGAGCTCCTTCCTCCTCAGCTGTCCCCTGAAAATTGACTTTTCAGCCCTTAAAGTACACCTGGATCCTTGGGTTTCCTGTTTTCATTGGCCAGGTGGCATCCTTAAACCTTTTGGGCACCAAGAATGATCCTATAGTTATTATGAGTGCTTGCTCCTGTTATGTCAGTGCCAGGGCCGGCCCCAGGGATGTGCCACATGTGCGATTGCACATGGCCCAGTGGCCAGCTGGAGCCCCCCGCTTGCCTGGCTGGGCAGCAGACTGCAGACAGCTTCTCCCCCAATACGTTCTTCTGCCTCCCCTCCCTGGCTCTGGTCCCCATCCCTCACCTGCCTCTGCCTCCATCCTAGTAGTGCAGCAGCAACAGGACAGGGACAGGGAGATAAAGCTGTTTGTTTAAAAACAACTCCTCCCCATGGGAGTCATCACAAAGTTGTTACTTTGTAAAGAAGGTTTTTCGAGATGGCTCCCAACATTCTCACAACTGGGTTGTGCATGCTCACCCTAATCAAATAATAGACCACGTGATGGTCTCAAGCTCCTCTAGTATAAAAAGCGCTCTCCCCCTCAGAATGACAGTTCCTTCCAACCCTTTCTAGGAATATAAAAAAATTCCATGTGGGGCTGGAAGGGTGGGTGTTGTGAGAATGTTGGGAGCCATCTCAAAGAACCTTGTTTACACGGTAGCAACCTTCTGTTCTTCAAGTGGCTCCTCACAAGCCATTTTTACATGCTCCACTGGGGGGGGGGCATGGGCACACTAGTGCATGGGCGGGGCATGCACACGGCCGTAAACACATCCCCACTCACCCCCCCCCCACTCATCCACACCCACGGAGTAACCGCCGTTTCCCTCGGTTGCTCCATGCATGAGGACTAGTTGCGGGTGAGTGCGAATGCATGTTAGGCAGGCGTGTGAACGCACCCCCACTCACCATGGATGCGTGCACCGCACTGTTCACATGGGGCTCCCCTACCCATTAACACAGAAATCTGTGTAAAAAGGGCCACATTCTCACAACTGTCTTACTTATACTATCTTAGGTAGGAATTTAGGATGTAAAGCAATATCTATTCTGTCTTGGAAAATCTGCAAATATGGTTCTGAGATTATTATGGCTGCTATTTCATTAACTCTTCTTAATGAAGTTATTGCTAACAGGAATTCTGTTTTTAAACCCGCACCCCATAACCAGTTCATTTGTGCCCCCCATATAATCAATTCGTGCTGCCCCAGGGGTGCAAATTAAATGGCTATGGGTGGGGGGCAGTGTGAATTGATTATATGGGGGGTGGGGGGGCAAATGAACTGGTTATGGGGTGGGGGCAGCATGAATTGATTATGGGGGCACAACTGAACTGGTTTTATTTATTTATTTATTTATTTTTACAATTTATATGCCGCCCTCTCCTGCCTCCGGCATCTCGAGGGGGCTCACAACATATTAAAACATTGCAAAACATTAAAACATTAAAATAAACCATAATGGTTTCAATTAAAACAATGTAAAACCCCATCCCTCCCAAACCCAACCCAACCCATCTCCCTCGGGAAAGGCCCGGTGGAACAGCCAGGTTTTACATTGTCTACGGAAAGAGGGGAGGTTGGCAGCCAAGTGAATCTCCAACGGGAGGGAGTTCCACAGCCGCGGCACAGCCACAGAGAACGCCCTCCTCATAGTAGACACCTGGGGAACCCCGAGGAGGGCGCCCCCAGCTGATCACAGGGGCCGCTCCAGGACCCAGAGGGTGAGGCGGTCCTGCAGATAGGTGGGGCCCAATCCATTTAGGGCTGTAAAGGTCAGCACCAACACCTTCAATTGGGCCTGGAAACCTACCAAAACACCGGTGTTATATGCTTGCGTCAGCCCATCCCTGGAGCTGTGGGTCCAGGAGCAACCCCAGACTCCGGACCTGAGAAACCAGGGGGCAGCAGACCCCATCAATTATGGGGGCCACCACCACCCCAGCCTTCCCCACAACCGTCACCTCCACCTTGTCCGGATTTAGTCTCAGGTGGCTCGCCCTCATCCTATCCCCTACAGCGGACAAACACCGGGTAAGCACCGAGACTACAGGGCCTGAGTTGGAGGAAAATGAAAGATATAGCTGGGTGTCATCAGCATATTCATGATATCTCACTCCATACTCCCTAACAACCTTTCCCAAAGGCTGGGGATAGGATGGAACCCTGCGGTACTCCACACGTGAGGCCCCGGGGGGAAGATGAAAACTCCCTCAGCACCACGCGCTGGGTTCTCCTGGCCAGGAATGAGCAGAATCATTCAAGAACAGTCCCGCCAATCCCTGCCTGGTCCCTTATGTCGATATATGTCTCTTTTCATGGCATAATGCGCTGAATAGGCTGGCTGCATTTTGGGTGTCTTGTGTGTTTGATTGCAGCACCTGTGGACCGGTTACACCGCGTGCGTGCACAAGGCACAGGCAGCACCGGCAGCAAGAAGCAACAGGTCCTGGAGGCCAGGCTGACTAAGCTCACCCCCCACCCCCAGCAAGCCAGTGGATGCAGTCAGTCTCTCTGTGCCTGCCTCACTGCCTGCCCGGCTGCCCCTGCAGTAGAACCAGTCCTGACTGGGGAGGGGGTGGGGAAAGCATTGGAAGGCCATGCTTGTCTATGGCTGCTCGGCTGAGCACCAGGTAAGGCAGCCAGGGGTGGCAAGCCGGGGGGTGGAGGGGGAAGCATGGGGAGGCCATGCTTCTCCATGGTTGCTCGGCGGGGTGGAGAATGGGAATCCTTCCTGTCCAGAGGGAGTAAATTATATGTAAATGTACACATGTACATAATTAGGGGCCTAATTATGCAAATTAGGGCCCATACCAAGACTTCGCACATGACCTCACAAACCCTGAGGCCGGCCCTGGTCAGTGCTAACAGTTTCCTTTTACACTCTCTCTTTCCAGCTTTAGTTTGACTTTGTAAAAATACGAGTTAGAGCTTGTCACAATGCAAAGTCTTTGTGCCAGTCCTCAAAGATCAGCTATACAAACTGTGTGTGTTGATATAATATAAAATAAATCCACATTCGTGTCCTTTGACAAGATCCTGACAAAATTCTAGTTGTTTTCAGCCAGTGGTGGTCTGGCCATCTGGAAGTTCTGGCAAATGCCAGAGGAGCTGGTACTGTTGGGAGCTGTTCCCACTCCCACTTTAAAAGTGAATTTTTATGGGTTTTTTTTGGTCAGTATTGCATTTTTCTAATGCAGTTTACTGAAAATACCAGAACCGATTTTAGATCCCAGTCCACCGCTGTTTTCAAGAATCTTGAAGTGACTTAGGAGCATAGTCCTCATAGAAGGTCTTTAACAATGAAATGATACCATCTGTTAATCACAATGGAATTTCTTGCCATTACTTGCCATTATAGTTGGACTCAGATTAATGTGATTATCTTTTGAGAAAGACAAGCCCCTGGCTATTTCAAGACGAACTGGCCGTTTCATGTTTCAAAAAGTATAAAGAGAAAAAGCACTAACAATCATAAAATAACATTTTGTGTTATTTAAGCATTTAGCTTACGTTCTCTGCTAAATTGTAACTGCATTTCAATTGGTTGTATGCTTTAAAGTCACATTTTCATTGCTTTACAATAGTACATGAAACACTTCTTATTTAACTTAAAATGACTTATTCAGTAACAAAAATGTATGGGTTCTTTTAAAGCTTAGTCTGTATCATGGTTGCAATACTGGTTGCCTATGTGTTCTTTCCCACGCTGTAGCATTGCTGCGTATACATATGTTTACTATGGATTTGGAGTGTGTAAAGTCAGTTCATTTTAAGCAGAAGTGGGCTGGCATGTCACTCACTGTATGACTTCAGCACCTACACTGAATCACACCATGTAGTGACAGCAAGATGGACAAGTGCAAGCGGTGGGTAGTGTGATGACTCTCCACCCTCCTGCCATGTTTTGTGGACGAGGTCTTACCTCTGCTCAGCTTTAGAAAATACCCCTAGTTGCAAAATACTTTCCACTTCATCTAACTTTTCATATTCAAGCCAAAATTCCTTAGGTTACCAGAATCCCTTTCCAAACTATTCATAAGCCACTGCATCCAGCAGCCACTTCACTGCTTCCAGGAGTTGTGCTGAGTTCCAGAGAGCAGTACCATAGCTTGGAGTGTGGTCATGGGACAGTGAAACATGGCAGACTTCTCTCTCCCTGTTTGCATAAACGGGTGCAAACAGGGCCCCAATTCACATGATTGGCACCAGAGGTCGGCAAATTAGGGCATCTGCCGAGGGCCCATGGCCTTGGGGGGAGGGGGGGGGCACAGCCACCGGCATTTGGTCACCCCACACCTGGACAGTGGGATTGGGGATTCAAGGCAGCGCAGCACTGCCCTTCCCATCCCCTTGCTGCTGCTGCCACCTTCCAACTCCACATTGGTCACCTGCCAGCACCACCGCCAATCAGCTGGCTGCCTGGGAGGCCCACGGCATAGGCGATGCCAGGCGGCAGGCTCCATTCCTCCGTGCTCCTCCTCCCTCCCCTTTTGCTGTGTGCCACCGTGTCAGAAGGAGAGGGGTCAGGAGAGGCACTCACTGACTTCCTCCTTGACTTTTGGTGGACGTGGGAAGGCAGTGGCAGTGTGCCTGATGTGTGAGGCGGCACGGCTGAGCGTGTAGAGTGGAGCCGGAGTGACTAGAGAGCTGACAAAGGCAGCAGGGGCATGGTTAGAGGAGAGGCAGGGGTGTGGTTGGGTAGGTCCAAGAGGGTGGGGAAAAAGCGGGGGCTCACTGATACTCTGTTGCCCAAGGGTACACAAAAACCTGGAGCCAGCCCTGTCAACTCATCAGTACACAGTCTTCCCTCTTCCATATGCAATTTAAAATTATACAAACGTAAAGTTATGCAATACCCACAGTCCATTCACAATGGAGAAAGCTCCTCTCAAGGTTCCCAGCCTCTAGGTAAACCTTCCTCCTGGGCTTTTAGCCCTTGGACTCTTCTAGCTTGGTCCCCACTTGGTCAGCCAGTTCCAGTGGATACCTTGGGGGTGCAGGGTCAGACTCCTCTTCACCTCTGGTGGCAGACTCCAACATGAACCCCTCCTCTGCCCTAGTGGTTCTCCTGTAAGGACCTGGGGCATGAACCAGTGCCCTTAGGCCTCTGATCCTGCACAAACTCACCTGATGCTGCATGACTTCCATAGACCCTGGGCCCCGTTCGTCCACAGCCTCTGACACCTCCAGACTGAGCTTTGGCTCATTCTTTTGTATTTAAGTACCTGCAGCTGACTCCCTTGCTCCTTCAATGGACAATTAGTTCTGGGATTTTATTATTATTATTTTATTTATTATTTATTAATATAATTTTATACCCTGCCCCTTCTTCAAAGCAGCTTAGGGCAGCTTACAGTTTAAAACAAAAATATAAAACATATAAAATACAAATATAAAACCATATTAAGGGAAGCCATAAAAATATAAACATAAAACAAAAACCCTCCTGCCCTAGCCCTCAAAACCATCCCACCCAACCTGTCTCATTCACCAAAAGCCTGACGGAACAGTCAGGTCTTACAAGATCATCTAAAAGATCAGAGATCTGGGGCTAATCGTGCCTCCATTAGGAGGGAGTTCCACAGCCTTGGTGCGGCCACTGAGAATGGCCTCTCCATGGTAGCCCCCCGGGACACCTGGGGGACTTAGAGAAAGGCACCTCTGGTTGACTGCAGGGGCCGATTCAGAGCCTGGGGGGTGAGGCGGTCTTGCAAGTAGATGGGGCCCAGGCCGTGTAGGGCTTTAAAGGTAAGCACCAACATCTTGATTTGAGTCCGGAAGACTGTAGGCAGCCAGTGCAGAGAACAGAGCACCAGTGTAATATGCTCCTGGTGATCCATCCCTGTAAGGAGGTGGACTGCCACATTTTGCACTAGTTGCAATCTCCAAGCTGTTACCATGGGTAGTTTCACACAGAGTGCGTTACAATAGTCAAGTCTTGAGGTGATGAAAGCATGGATGATGGTGGCCAGGTCGGAGTCTGAGACATACGGCTGAAGCTGTTGTACCAGATGTAATTGGCGAAACATGCTCCTCGCCACAGCCCCCACCTGCACATCCAGGCAGAGCTGGGAATCGAGGAGCACGCCAAGACTGCGAACCTCGGGAACCAGTGGGGGGGCGAACCCCATCAATGATGGCGGTCACCACATTCACCACCTTCCCTACTAACATCACCTCCATCTTGTTGGGATTCAGCCTCAGTTAGCTTGCAGTCATTCAGTCCCCAACAGCTGCCAGACACTGGGTAAGCACCAAGACTGCCGGCTGTGGGTCAGATGAAAAAGAAAGGTAGTGTTGGGTGTCATCAGCATATTGATGACACAGAACATCAAACTGTCTCATGACCTTGCCCAGCGGCTGCATATACACGTTTAACAGGAGAGGGGACAAGATGGAACTTTGCGTAACACCACACTGTCAGTGGGGGCAAAGGAAAAGGGCAAAAGGAGGTACTTTCACCCACACGCACCTGGCTCATTCAGGAGGCTCTGCTTGGACAAGTGGGGGTCCCGGATGCCTGTCAGGATAGTATGTGGGCTGGTCTGCATGATTTTGCACCAAGAGGCTAGGCCCCTATCATCATAGGGTGCAGAGCAGATCTGGGGAAGGGGTTCCACGCAACGACCCCTTTCAAATACCACAAGGGAGGCCAACTGGTGAGGGATAGTGGAGGAGAGCCAGGGTCAGGAACCAGGGGAAGAAGGAACCAGGATAGAGGGCTCACACACTGAGGGGGAAGGGAGAGAAGGAAACAGCCCCAGAAGGGGAAGGGAGATGCACCCCAGCCCGTAGGCCCTCGCACTTGCTCACCAGGAAGGGGGGGGGGTTCTTCCACATCACCACTGCACCAGGATCCACACTCTTTTCTGTCACCAGGGAGGGGGAGATAGGAAAAGGGAAGGGGAACACGCACTGGGAAACACTAGGAAAAGGCAATAATCCAACACAAGCAAAGATCAAGGCACTTAGCTGTCAAGCAGGGGGGTCAGTCTTCACAGATACACACACTCTGTTCACTGGCACAGAGCTATCTGAGCTGACGGCAGATAAAGGGCAAGTCCCGCACCCTGCACGCTCCCGGAGACGCTCAGAGCGGCGCAGTGGGGGGCGGGGCCTGACAACGTTGTGGGAAGGCCCCACCCACCGCGCCTCGCCAGGACCCGCTGGAGTGACAGGCGGCAGCAGCGCTGCATCACTCGCCGCCTGGAGCTCCGGGATGCAGGGGGCGGGGTCCCCAACTTGCGGACGTTTCTCACCACTCACTGAGTTCTTCCAGCCAGGAAAGAGCGGAACCATTCGAGAACAATCTCACCCACCCTGGCACAGTCCCGCAGGTGAGTCACTAACATCTCATGGTTAATGGTATCAAACACAGCCGACGGATCTAACAGAATCAGCAGGGTCGAATGACCCTGATCCAATTCCCTGTGGAGGTCGTCGACCAAAGCCACAAGCGCGTTCTCAGTGCCATAACCTGAGCAAGAGCCAGACTGCGAGGGATTCAGAAACCCGATGCAGTCAAGATGATCCTGAAGCCGCTGAGCCACTATGACAGGCCGATAACTGGTGAGGGAGTCAATGTCAAGTGATGGTTTCTTGAGCAGAGGCTGCACCACCACCTCTTTGGAGTAGCTCAGCACTCTGCCCTCCTGTAGGGAGGCACTGACCACCCCCACCAGCAACGACCCCAGCGTCTCCCAGCTGGCCTTGGCCATCCAGGACAGGCATGGGTCTAGTTTACAAGAGGTGACTCTAACAGCCCCAGGAACATCCCTCACATCAGTGGGCTACACCCACTGAAACTGATCCCACAAAACCAGACAAGGCGGGGCTTCCATAACCTCTGGTTCTCCCATCATAATAAGTGTAGCATCAAAGTTGTGGTTAACATGAGTGTTTTTATCTGCAAAGTAATCAACAAACATGTCACAGCGGACACTGGAAAATTCCAGTTCCAGGTGGAGGGAGGCCAGACCAACCAGTTCCCTCACCAACCGTAAAAGCTCTGCTGGACGAGACTTTGCGGATGCTATGAGGGCAGCAAACAACTCCTTTTTTGCTGCCCGCACAGCTATGGCATAAGCATGTAAGCTAGCTTTATGTCGCAATAAGTCGGCTTCAGCAGGAGAATGGCGCCACAGTAGCTCCAACCACCACCGTTCCTGCTTCAGCTGCTGCAGATCCTCAGTAAACCAAGGAGGCCTGTGGTGCTGACGCACAGGGAGCGGATGCCTGGGAGATGTCTGGTCAATGGCCTCAGTCAGCAAGATGTTCCAAAGCTCAATGAGATCATCGAGCGAGTGGCCATCAAGATCAGAGGATAATTCCCCTAGAGCATTCAGGAACCTCTCCAGTTCCATTAGTCTCCAAGGGCAGACCAACCGAACTGGTTCTGCACCTCTCCGGGGGCAGACATGCGCTAGGAGACAGGCCCATAAGAGGTAATGATCCATCCATTAAGGGCACCACAGACACCTCCTCCATTAATGGATCCCCGCCTCAAGGCCTGTGCAAAAAATCACGTCCAGGGTATGTCCTCCATCATGTGTAGGGCTGATGATCACTTAAGGCAGGCCCCTGGTTGCCATAGCAGCCATGAATTCACGCTCCGCCCCGCCAAGACTGGCATCGGCGTGGCTGTTCAAGTCCTCCTAGACTAATGTCCTAGAGGACCACAACACCACCTCTGACACAAACTCTGCTGAGCATGAAGGCATGCTGCCGTACAGGTAGGTGCACAGTATATGCATATATTTTTGTATGTATATTTTTTATTGTTGGAAGCCGCCCCAAGCTGTTCTCAGAAGGGGCGGGGTACAAATTTAGAAAATAAAAATAAATAAAATATCAGCAGCACCCCTAATCTGTCTCCCACCAAATCAGTCACAAGGTGGAGATGCTCAATACCCGAGATAAGCCTTCTGAACAGTCAAATCCTGACTAGCACTTATCCCAGCTCACCTCTGCAGAGTCAGCACTCCAGGGGCAGCCAGGGGTGTTGATTACAGGCAAAAATAGCACAACTAATGTGCGTGCACCGAACTGTTAATACTTATTTCAGTGCAATACAGGTTACAAATGGTACAATTTTGTACTACAGACTTCTCCCAACCATAGGTTCAGCTAAACCTTTCTGCTTTCACCAATATTAGCCATGGAACATCATCAGTATGGCAGTAAATCAGGATTCTGTCCTGGTCATGGCACTGAAAATGCATTTGTAGCCTTGGTTGATGATCTCTGTTTAGAGACTGAAAGGGGTAATTGCACCCTGTTGATTTTGTTTGATGAGGTATTGTTGACATGGCTGGGTCATCTGGCAAGGGTTCGCGGGACTGCTTATGAGTAGTTCCATTCCTTCCTATGTGGGAGAACCCAGAGGGTGGTAATGGGCGGCAGCTTGGCATTAGGCGAGCCAACTGAAGCTGAATCCAGACAAAACCAAAGTGATGATGATTGTCTGGCCTTGTGACCAGGGGGACATAGGGACCCCTGTTATTGATGGGGTCCAGCCTCCTTTAGTCACTCACATTTGCAGCCATAGATGCTCTCGGATTATTTGCTGTGCCTGGATCACCGGGTTGTGGCAATGGCCAGGAGTGTTTTTCACCAACTTCATTTGGTGAGAAGGCTTCAACCTTATTTTATCGGATTCAGATTTTGCCACTGTCATTCATGTCTTCGAAATTTCAAGACCAGACTACTGTAGTGAGCTCTATGTGGGGCTGCCCTTGATGGCTGTTCGGAAGCTGCAGTTGGTGCTGAATATGGCATTCCATCTTCTTTTGGGGGCAGGCTGCCGTGAGCACATTACACCTGTGCTCCAGAGTCTGCAATAGCTGCCAGTAGATTTTCAGACATAATTCAAGATGCTGGTTTTGATCTATAAAGCCCTAAATGGCTTGGGACCCAGGAATCTGAAAGACTGCCTCTTCCCTCATGTTTCATCACAGCCTCTGAGGTTGACACTAGCTGCCTGCGAGGTTTCCACAACAAGGGCACTCAGAGAGGCATTCTTGGTGGCTGCCCCACAATTATGGTACTCCCTCCCATTGGGGATTCATCTAACTGCAAGCCTGCTCATCTTCCAGAAGCAATATAGGACCATTTTGTTTGGCCACGTGTTTGGCAGGCAGGAATAGGGTTGGGTGGAAGGGGTTGGGGGTGTTATAGGGACTTTTAAAGCTGTTTTTATATGGTTTTATATGATGTAAGCTATCTTGAGCCATAATGGGAAGGGTGGGGTAAAAATTGGAATGAATGAATGAATGAATAATACTGGTGTTGCAGTTATGGACTCCTCAGAATCATCAGGGATTTGGCATTTAAGACAGCAACATGAACTTTTTGAACAAAACACCTCTACATTTATTGTTTGTTTGATTTAACTAGTAACCTGAGATTTTTATAATGGAATTTTGAATGGTGACTCTCCTACTTGCATTGGATTAAATTGCAATGGCAGTTTTGTACTAGTTAACAATAACAACATTACAATTACTTCTGCTTTGAAACATGTCTTGTATTAATGTCTTATAACAAACAAGATGCTCTTTTTACTTATCATACCCAAATTTCTTGCCTCCAAACACATCCTGTTTTCTGCTGTGAAAAGAAAAGCCTTGTCGCCTTTGTGTTTACAGAGCTAGTTTAGGTCACATACAGTATCCTGAGGTCTTCTGGGATGTAGAAAGGTTGCTAACTTTGGCAAAATAAAAGCATTATTATTTTTAGTTCCTGACTAGTAGACATAAAATTACAGAGCTTGTGCATTTTTCTTAAAAAACCCAGCAGAGAGACCCTGGAGAAAACAGGGTTGTTTCTCTGGCATGACCAACATTATCCTCAATACAAGAGGCAAGCAATACAAACAACTTAATACCTAGTCATAACAATTGCAAAAAAAGGTGTTTGAATGTTGTGCTTAGATGTCAGATGTGTTTAGGATGGGTGAGTGTTTATAGGCCTTCAAAGAATCCCAAGATGCATTCACATGAGACACATCAGAGAAAATCTCTTTCCTCCACTTGGATTTTTTAAATGTGTAAAAGGGTTAGGTCGCAATATGCATTGATGTAATATGCATCTGGTCCAGATTTAACTTGAAAACCTATGTTTAATAATTGTGCTAACATCATCATATGCATTTTTGTAACATGTGAAGGGTTTAATCCTGATGTCAGTCTGTGTACACCATAAAGTAAGTGCAGAGATGCATGACATTATGGGGATACCTAGCAGTGGCCATGATAATAGTGGGTATTATTATTTATTATTATTATTATAAGCATTTGTATAGCGCCAGCTATGTACCTGGCGCTTTACAGAACAATAAGAATGACGCGGTCCCTGCCTACGGCTTACAATCTAATAGACACGGAGGGGGGAGACAAGGAGAGGGGTCATAGGGAGAGACACGGGATAAATAACATTCAGCGGATGTGAAGTCTCAGGTGCACGTGCTTGGCTTGGTTGCAGTTAGGCAGGAGTCTGTGGGGAGGGCAGACAGTAAATATTGAAGGAAAGTTCTAACTGGCATCGGGAAGGGCGGCGAGAAAGAGGTGGGTTTTGAGGAGGGATTTGAAATTGCGGAAGGAGGGGGCAAGGCGGATGTCGGGAGGGAGAGAGTTCCAGGCATGGGGGGCAGCAAGGGAGAAGGGCCGAAGGCAGTTAGGGGAGCAGGGGAGACAAGGGAGGGGGCAGAGGAGGAGCGAAGAGTGCGTGCAGGAGTGTGTAAGGAGACTAGGGTTGAGAGGTAAGAGGGAGCAAGGTTGTGAAGGGATTTGTACGTGAACACCAGGAGTTTGTGAAGGATGCGTTGTGGAAGGGGGAACCAGTGAAGCGAGGAGAGGAGAGGCTGCACGTGGTCGAAGCGACGGGCTGAGTGGATGAACCTAGCAGTGGAGTTTTGAATGGAGATAAGGGGGGACAGGTGAGAGCGGGGGAGGCCAGTAAGGAGGAGGTTACAGTAGTCAAGGCAAGAGATGACCATGGCTTGAACAAGGGTTTTGGCAGAGGGGATGGAGAGAAAGGGGCGAATCCGAGCAATGCTGTGGAGGGCGAAGCGACAGGACTTGGCAACAGAATTGATGTAAGGTTTAAAGGAAAGGTGAGTATCAAAGATGAAGCCCAAGCTATGGGCTTGGGGAACGGGGTGGATGGTGACTCCATCAATAAGGATGGACAGGGAAGAGGGAGAGGAAGGGTAGGGAGGAAAAATAAGGAGTTCAGTCTTAGCCCTGTTGAGCTTGAGCTGACGTTGGGACATCCAGGCGGAGATGTCAGAGAGACAGTTGATGAGGCGAGCTTGGACAGGGGAGGGAACATGGGGAAAGTTAAAACCCACAATTCCAATCTCATGCAAGAAACTCAAGAGGTGGGAGAAAAGGCTTGTGTGAATGTAGCCTTACTGCTTTGCCAAATGGTAGGTGCTGAGCACAGATTGTGGACCATTGTCTGATGCAGCTTTGATTGGCAGAGCTTGACCTTTGCTCTCATATCCACCCTCCAATTTGGTGCCATTAAGCTGCAACTGTGCAATCAATCATACTTATTACCAGGCTTACAATGTTTGAGTCATCCCAGTTAAACGAATGTCACTAAGAGACATTTACAAATAAGCAGTATTTTATTAAAATGCATTGTATCCCATATGCCTATAAACACTTACTTGTATACATTGCAGATTCTTTGTATGAAACCTATCCTGATAAGCAGTATAGACTGTTCATTATATTAGAATGCATCATATCCCTATAAACTTTCACCTATAAACTAGTGCTTGTATGCACTGCAAATTCTTTGTATTCCTAATTTTGGCATCCAAATCCTGGACTAAAACTGCTTTGTCCGTCTTAAATAGTCCTTTATAAATTTGCCGTTATAATAAGAATGTCTTGTAATGCTTCTTGACAGTACATGGACCTGAAGAAATAGAGAAAAAAGTTGCTCATGTCTTTTGTTTTTGGTAAAATAAGTAGTAGTCCTTATGGAGATTCTTTATTACACCAGCATAATTAAATCAGTTTAACTATAGCACAGCAAAACTCCAGGACAGATGCACTTAAAGCACTTTAAATCCAGCAATTAAATGAAGCTAAACTCTAGTATAAATGCAACATGTACCTGTTTTTTCTTTACATTTTGGGTTTGTAGCTGTCTAAATCAGTGTTACAAAAAAGAAAAATAATAACACATGGGTGCAGCTATAATAAAGGAGAGCCTGCTCTGCCAGTGAAGAGGCAGCCTGCAGACCATGTTCCTTTAAAAAGGAGCAAAACCCTTCATTCTAGGGCAGTTTCTGAATGGTAAGGAAGGAGCTCCTGGAGACAGCACTCCAGGCAGCTAGGAGAGAACGTCCCCTGGGATCCCACAGATGACTGGATTTTCAGGGTTATTGCCCTAAGAAGGGCAATAACCCTGCATAGTGGTGGTGACAGGCTGCTTGGAATTGGAAGCTTACGGAGGCCAGTATTTCTCTACAACTAGCGTGGTGGAACATTATCCTGTCGCAGGGCTGATGGTTAATTCTCTACATTTGTGTGCAATCCTCCGTGAAGAATTGTGGACACTGCCACAGATGTCTGGTGGAGAATGTGGGTAGTGTTCCCTATTGCCCTGTGGTATTGTTATTACATGTGACTCTGTTTTGGTTTGTTTTCCATTTGGTAGGCATTTTGAGTTGTAGTGGCCATTTTGCTGGCAACAACCTTTTTGAGGTACAGTGGCCATTTTGTGGGCTTGTGTATATATATTGGGTGATGTACTGGGTCTAGATATAATGGAGGGGAATGAGGTTGCTCCCTAGGACCTTTAGTACAGAACATGCTGGGCACCAATTATGACTTGGTATGGGAGCAAGGAAATGACCCTTTATTGCATGCTGTCAGGCAAGAGGTTGTCCAAGTAAATGGTGTTGTACAAAGGCCAGAAGCCCTGGATATGGTATAAAATAAATAAACATGCTTCACCGTTTTGAGAACCACAATGACATTTTTTGGGTGTATCTTACACCCTTCTAATGGTAGGGACAAAATAGAACAGATTTTGGTTCTGAAATCTGCTCCTACCATGTTTTTGAAACTAGCATGTGAGGTGGTGTTGGCCAGTTGTCAGGGTTGGGACAAAACAACCCAATGTATTACTGCCCATTTTTACTGATCGAGAATATTTAAGGAGGTAGAACGGTATTATTATTCTTGTTCCCAGTGCCAAAAAGTGAGGTCCAAGGAGAACCTTTGGAAACCTTTAATTCCTATGCCCCTCATTCCTACCCCATTTGAAAGAGTTGATGTTGATATAATAGGGTCCTTAGAACCCACCACTGGGGGCACTGGTTTATATTAGTAATGGTGGACTATGCCACTTTTTACCCGGATGCAGTAGCTTTGCAGAGCACCACAGCCAACATTCTAGCCCATA
Organism: Sphenodon punctatus; assembly: GCA_003113815.1. NCBI lineage: Eukaryota > Metazoa > Chordata > Lepidosauria > Sphenodontia > Sphenodontidae > Sphenodon > Sphenodon punctatus. The sequence goes on from QEPC01015050.1 coordinate 1,460,497, forward strand.
ATCTGATGTATATGTTCTCCTGGGCAGGCATACCAGATAGTATTGTAACAGACCAGGTCCCTAATCTAATAGTGGCTGTTTGGTAAGGGTTCAGAAGCATAAACTTCACTCTACCATCTCCAGATGGATGGGTTGGTCAAATGATTCAATAGAACTTTAATTTTATGTTACGCTGATTCACCCACTCATCTCCTAAAGACTGGGACTGTTTGCTTCCCTTTCTGTTGTTTTTCATATGGGAAGTTTCCCAATCTTACCCGGCTTTTCACCATTTGAACTGTTGTTTGGCTGGTAGCCAAAAGGGCTGTTAAGCCTTATAAAAGCTAAGTGGTTGCAGAGGCCAACAACCATGCAGAAACTAATCCAACATATCCTAGAAAATATGGGGAAAAAAAATAATTTGTCTGGAATGGGCTAAAAAGTATTTGTTCTCCACTCACTACAGGCAACAGACAGAATATTGGTGGGGATTGGTGTGTGCGTGGGCCAGTCCCCAACCCTTTTCTTTCCTTTGTTTTGGCCACCCACTGTGTTTTGTAGCGGGTCCATTGTTTAGACCCCATCTTAAGGGGGGGGGCAGGGTCTGTAGTAGGGTGGCTGGTGGCCACTGTGATGGCCCTTTAAGAGGCAGCATCTGCAGGGAACACTGATGCAGAGTATAGCAGTGGATAGCCCAGAGCCTAGTGCTAGATGATGCAAGTGCAGCTATAGTTTGCTTGTTTATTTATTTACAGATATTTTTATCCCACTCCCTCCTGCCCACATGGCAGCTCAGGGCAACCAGTAAAGGAAAGCCTGCTCTGCCAATGAGAAGGAAGCCTGATGAGCATGCTCCTTTAAAAAGGAGGAGAACCCTTCATTCTGGGACAGCTCTTGAATACTAAAGAGTTCCTGGAGAGAGCTCCCCAGGCAGCTAAAAGAGAATGTCACCTGGGACCCCACAGATGACTGGAATCCAAGGGAACTCAACAAACCAGGTAGGAGAGTTCCTGTTGTCTTGATGCTCTCTTGTGACGTGGTTTAGTTACATCCTGGTTACTGGGCTAAGTGTCTTAATAGCGGAGGCTGAGACGTGTAAGAAGGGCAATGACCCTGCATAGTGATGGTGCCAGGCTGTTTGAAGTGGAGGCATAGGGAGGCCAGTATTTTCCCTGCACTAGCATCGTGGAGCATTACCCTGTGGCAGGGCTGGTGGCTAATTCTAATTCCCCACATTTGTGTGCAGTCCTCGGGGGAGGATTGTAGACACTGCCACAGAGCCCTTTCTGAATACATCAGTGGTGTTAAAAATAAGGCAAAAATGTGTTTCTGGCTGTGCTGTTTCAGTTTGTTTGTATGTTTGTTTGTTTTTAAAATACGTGTAGTCACATTGACTCAGAAAAAAGCAAGTTCCCTTGGGTGTAAAACGCTTGTATGGCTGAGGTAAGTATCTGTAAATAAATAGCCACCCTGAGTCTATAGAGGAGGGTGGAGTAAAAATGTGAAAAAGCAATCAATCAATCAATGGTTTCCAGTAGGAAAGCACACAGAAAAGGGCTTAGAAAAGTGTGTTTTCTGAATATGAACCAAAGGCTTCTGCTTAAACCAGCATAAAAACAGCAGCAGTACAGGCTGTGTAGACGGCTACTGGCATTCCACCATCTCTCCTTTATTAACTACAGTCTCAGAGATTCTGGGAACATAGAAGACTATGGCTTTATTCACATGAGATGCTAAGTCCAGGAAAATCTCTTCCCTCACTTTTTTTTTGGTATCATGTGCAAAGGTTAGGTCACATGATGCAGTTGGTGTAATGTGCATCTAATCAAAAATATTTAACTTGGAAACGAAGGCTTAACAATCATGCTTATTTTCTCACATGCGTTTTTTTGGTAACATGTGAAGGGATTAATCCTGCTGTCAGCCTGCCTGCATCACAGTCCTGTATTTCTCTTGTATTTATTTGCTATTTTTTGCTTTTTGCCTTCCTATGATCCCTGGAAGTATTGCCAGGATTTTAAAAGCGGCTACAGGAATATAGGAGCTGGTAACATTTAAACTGGGGGAGGTGAACATGGGAACAGTTAAAACATATTACAACTGCACTTAAGAAAATGAAGAGGCAGGAAAGAAGGCTCATGGGAATGCAGCCTATGAATTCCTTTTTGTAAACCTAGAGGCAGAACATATGACTTGTAGCTTATATAAATACAAGAGGAACCACATGATTTACACATACCACCTTCTATCCTGGAAGCTGAATTAGAATGCATGTGCAGTTATTCAAAAATGCATTGGGCATTGCATGTCCTATCCCCAGTTTGCCAATGAGATGACGAACTAAAATTTATTATTTATTAATAAAAAATTTATGCCACCCCCTCCTGCTAAAAGCATCTTGTATTGTCTTTCAAATACTACAATTGAGAACAAATATTTGTAAAGTATTATTGCTGTAATAGTATTCGTTATCAGTGGATACTGACTTTGCCACATGACAGTCATAATGTTTTTGTAATGCTGACCCATGTCCTGTGACAATGGCCAGGAAATGAAAGCTAGTCTCTTTCAAGGATTCTTCGTGTTATATATGTATTCCATGGTGCCAAGCACAGAGAGAATGATTAGCAAAAGTGGAGCCAGTGAACCATGCACATCTATTCTGGAGTGAACCTGGTAGAGAACTGGAAATAGTGGTTGCAAGTGTGGTTTTTGAACATCTTTGCTTTGTCTGGCTAGTGCTACTGATGACTAAATGGAAAGATACAGAGGAATGTCCACGCAAACAGATCTTTCACTGTGGGCGTTAAACGAGATAGTAACCCACACCAGGTGGGTGTCCACCTACCTGCTTTTTAGGTATTTTCCCCCACTGGCCACATGGTCAGCCCACCACCCACTGTACACACAGCCCCCATGCACAGTGGGGTCCTGGAGCATTTGGAGCCCACTGTACGGGCAAATGTGGGCTAATGTGTACCTATGTGTTTATGTCCCATCAATCAGTTTGTGTGCAGCGCCTTCATGTGTAGAGTTTCACCAGCACCAGTCATGAGTGAAAAATCAATATAGAGCATTTCAAGGAGCGACCACTTTTGACCCCTTTCTCCACTCTTGCTCTCACTGGTATGCATGTAACATCCGCCTTAAAAGCCCACCATGCCATTTTCAAATATGCTTTCTCCTAGCTCATCCTGGTTGGCAATACATGCCTGACACTACTTTCCCAGCTGCTGCATTCTCAGGAATGACTTGTAGATGATTACTATCACTGGGACCATGGCTCATACTGACAGCCGGGCAACAACCAGCACTGCTACCTCCATGGTTTCATTGCAGCCACTCGCTGCCTACAGATCAGCCTGCCAACATTGCAGTCCTTGAACAAAGAAGAAATCAAGGCCTTTATTGCTCTGAGGGGTGCAGAAGGTCCAATATGCCCTGGTGAAGTGCTACAGCAATGAGATGGTATTCAAAGAGATCTCAGTCCAAATGATGCAGTAGGTCTACACCTGGGACATGAAACAGTGCCGGCAGCAGGTCAAGGACTTGAGGTGCAGATACAAAAGGATCTGGGATAACTTTACCTCCAGCTATGGGAGGCAAACACTGCCCTATTATGAGCTCCTTGACTGGTTCTTCTGAGTGGATGCAGCCATCATTGCATCCCACCTATATGGCTGCACCTTTGTGAGTGGCCAGAAGCAGGTGGATATGGCTCCCCACTGCAACTGCTCCTGGTCCCAGCATGGAACCCACAACCACCGGTGGAGATCCTTCCAATTCTGTCCTCACCCCAGAGCCAGCATGGGTTGATGTGGGCACAGACACCATGACTCTCATGGTGTATCCCCTTGAGCTCAAGAGCCAGCCCTTATTCGAGGAACTACCCAAGGTTCTGGTTGAGGGCACAGAGGACCTGGATACCACCTTTATAGAGGAAGTGGTGGAGGCTGAGGAGAACATTAAATTAATGCTCCTGGGGTGGGGGGATTTTGTGCTTACATGGCTGCATGATAAAGGCTTCCATTTATTATTGTCTATGTTTACTATGTTGACAGATGGCCAGGAAAACATGGAGGAACAACAGGAAAATCCCTGGAACACAGCTGTACAGGACGGGAGCAGTAGATGTGGGAAGTGGGTGCGAACACACCATGGTGGGCCCATGGGCTGGGGGGAAGTCACCATGTGGGGGATGGTGGGAGTGGAAGTCAAAATGATGGCCAGAGGGAAAGGCATGAATGGTGGTGGTTGATTACACCACTATGTTCTTCACTCCACTGCAGTGATAATTGGAGAATTATGTGGCGCTGGGATCCCGCTGCAGCAACTGCCCCAGTAGCCACATAAGTCAGGTACTCATTCCCACTTCCCTTCAGACAAGTGGAGGACTGAAAATTGGGCAGGTAGGGTCTGAAACATTGGGTGGGTGGGGTGAACTAATGGCTTTCCTTGTTGCCTTGCTACAGGTCTGCTAGTGCAATGGGTGTGGCTGGAACCCCCTGCCACTAGCATGCAGTGACACCAGAGCCTATGGATCTGCATTTGGCAGCACAGTGAGGATTTGCCAAGGGAGCTTCTTGGCAGTGGTGGATGAGATCCATGACACCACTAACGGCATGGCCAGGGAGCATAGGCAGCTGGTGCGGTAGAATGCCACAGAATGTAAGACCTTTGGTGTTGAGTCCTCCTTGGACTGCTGGTGGGAAGCAGGCACTGGGCCCGCCTCTGGAAGCAGTTTGAGTGGTTGGACAGTGCGATCGAGAAGGTGAGCAACAAGATGAGTGACATGTGGACGCAGACGCAAAGCATCCTGTCCCAGTTCGTTCTTCTCCAGAGCTCCCTGCTTGAGCATGTTGATGATGCTGCTGCAACTGCAAACATTGTTGCTCAGGGGCAGATGCCATTTCCTAACCTCCACCGGTTAGGAACCCACCAAACCACCCTGTTCCCCCCAGCAATTGACCCCCAGGGAGAGCACCTGAGCCCTCTCTGCCCTGTGCTCATGCCAGGGAACCGTTCCAGGGCCAGGCACTCTTCCCTTACCAATCATTACTGCATACCTCCTGCAAACATGCCTTCGCAGCCAGATTTGTGGGAGGAAGATTGGGAAAACATCTCCATGCCAGTCCCACCTCCCAAGTGAGCACGCCAGGCTGCCTCCAAAAAGGAGCAGGTGGGAAAAGTTTTAATTTTATTTTAATAAAGTTCTTTAATTTTTTTATAATCCATGGTTTCCTTCTGGGAAAGAAGGGAAGTTTGGGGGAGGGAAGTAGCCTTAGAGAATGGTGGTATGGCATAGCAATAAGCTGCTTTGGGGACTGGGGGTTGGAAGGGAAGGGGATGGTGGCAGGTACATAAAAATGGGGGTGGGGAGTCTGCCAACAGGCACCCGCCCTTGATGGTGGGCATTTGGGGGGGAGGGAGGGAATCTCATCTTGACAGGGATGCATATTCCTGGGTGCAAAGGGAACTACCATGGGAAAGCCATAGGCAAAGGTTGGGTGCTGGCCAGTCACAGAGTAGTCAGCTGTGCACCTGTACCTCTGCAGTTCCTGTTGGCATTCCCAGTCTCAGCTAGCCTGTGAATGCCTACAGGAAACGCAGAGTGGAATTTACATAAATTTGATGCTATTGTTCCTCTGAGTTGAAGCTGAAAGAAAGAGTAAATGACTGGATCACTTGACTGATTTGTTAATGAATGGAGAGCAGCAGGCAGGGGAGGTCCATGGCATCCATGCATGGGAAGTGCGTAGGGCGGCTCCCCGCAGGACGGCCCCATCCATGGAGGTGGCCACCCTGGCCTGCACAGAGCACTCCGGATTTCTCAAGAGTGCTCTGTGCATGGCCACAGGTGGTCGGTACGTGGATCACGGGAGTGTGCCTCCCCACACGCTGATTCAAATGAGCAGTTTGTCATGTGGACGGTGGGGTCATGTGTAAAGTTATCTTGTTTAAAAACACCCACTGTTTTTAAAAAAAATATCCGTGCTAAGGGATGTGTAACTCTTGAATAGCACACATGTAGACAAGTGATTGTAAACTTTGCGTGAATTTTTAATCTTTTTGGTTGCAGAGCCAGAAATTGCAATTCTTATATTGTCAGTACTGTGCACATGAAATAACAGGCACTCTTATTACAAATAATGAATATCTTTGCAGAGAGAGACAATTGTGAGTGCTGGGGGGTGGGGTGGGGGAGTACAGAAGCCGGTAGCAAGGGCCGGCTTGTCCCCTCCCCCACCCGGAAGCAGCTGGGGCTTTAAAGCCCAGTGGCCGGCGGCTCTCCGTTAGACTTCACTTACCTGCCTGCCTGTGAGCCTGTTGCTGGGCTGGTTCCATCCTGCGGCTGAAGAGGAGGGGGTTCACGGGCGCTTTAAAGCCTAGCGGCTTCCGCCAAAGGGCTGTGAGCCGAAGGGCGCAGCACTTTGGGGCACTTCGGGGCAGTAGGGGATATTGTAGTGGGGCTTTCTCTTCAGGGCTAGGGAGGAAGGGTGGGGGTGTAGGAGGGGCGGTTAGAGGTAA
>QEPC01015050.1:1467110-1532658 GCA_003113815.1 Sphenodon punctatus
GGCAGCAGGGGGAGCATTGGGAGGGTTATTGGGGGGGGGAGGGGGGAGCTCGGCCCCTGTGAGAGAGGGAAGTCGAGGGGGGTATGGTCCCTACTGGCCCCTGGTGGCAGCGGGATGGCCGGGGGGGTGGGGGGGAGGTTTTCGGGGAGTGGGGGGGAAGGCCACAGGGCGAGCAGCCAGTTTTGGGAGGCCAGGATCTGGTGGACGGAGGGGAGGGTGTGGCTATTGGGGTGGTTCTAGGGCGTGGACAGTACGGTCCATGGGGTCGGATGGCACGCACCCCTAGGGGACCGAGGTACCTGAGGGAGGTGCAGGTTGCCATCCCCCTGCTGAGGGGGAGGGAGGAGCCGGGTCCAAGGTTCACACTTGGGGGGCTGTTGCTGCTAAATGCGAGGCCTGTTGTGAACAAGGCCCCAATTGTCCGGGATTTAATCTCAGATCGGCCTGTGGACCTCGCATGTATTACAGAGATCTGGCTGGATGAGTTGGCCGGTCCAACTTTGGCCGATCTCATTCCAGCTGGGTATGCCATGCAGCATCAGCCCCACACGGATGGCCGGGGAGGTGGTGTAGTCGTCATTTTTAGAGAGGACTGGCCTATTAGGAGGTATCCAATCCAGGAGATTGGAGCCCTTCAAATGTCGTTTGATTTGGCCAGGGGCAAGCTAGGGGTGCTGCTGGCCCCTTCTTGTCTGGCAGCAACCTTTACCGCTCTAGCAGGGCTGGCCTCGGAGGTGGTGCTGGGCTCCTCTAGGACCTTGGTTCTGGGAGACTTCAACATCCACGCAGATGCCGGCCTTGTCGGGGTGGAGCGAGAATTCATGGCCGCCATGGATTTGCCCCAGGAGGTTATCTGCCCAACCCATGCGTGGGGGCACACCCTCTACCTGATCTTCGGTTCTGGCCTTGAGGCAGGGGGTCCGGTTGTGGGGGAAGTTTAGGGCGGTGCCCTTGTCATGGACGGACCATTATCTCCTTCAGGCCAGTCTTCTAGTGCACCCCCTCCAGAAGGGGAAGGGACCAGTTAGGCTGGTCCACCCTCGTAGGCTGATGGAACCCAAGAGGTCCTGAGGGAGTTAACCTTGGACCTGGACGGTCACTCTGTGGATGAGCTAGTCCAGCATTGGAACAGCTTGCTGGAGGAGGCCATTGACAGGGTGGGTCAGAGACGCCCTCTGCCTCAATTTCATCACCGCAGGGCCCCTTGGTTTACTGAGGGACTGCGGTGTATGAAACGAGTAGGCAGGAGGCTGGAGCGACGCTGGCTCCGGACTCGATCTGACTCTGACCGTCTTCTCCATAGGGCCCACTTGTGGTTCTCTGTTGAGGCTGTGAGGACGGCAAGGAAGGAGTTCCTTGCTGTCCTCATAGCGTCTGTGAAGTCACGCCCAGCAGAGCTGTTTTGGCTGGTACGGGGGCTGGTTAGTCCGGCCTTCCTCTGCCTGGATGGGGACTTGTCTCAGGCCCACTGTGAGGAGTTTGTCAACTACTTCACAGACAAGATTGCTCAGATTCAGACTGACTTTGACATTGGATTAGGGGCAGTAGGGGAAGAGCGCGAGGTGATGGAGGCCCCGTCTGGTCCAGCTTTGTGGGGGGAGTTTCGGGAAGTGACACCGGCTGATGTGGCAGATGTCTTGGGGTCTCTGAGGGTCACCTACTGCGAACTCGATCCATGCCCGTCCTGACTGGTGAAAGCCTCCAGGGAGACGTTGGGGACGATGCTGGCGAGGGTAGTGAACACGTCCTTGCAGCAGGGGAGGTTGTCGCCCAGCCTCAAGGAGGCTGTGGTGCGCCCCCTGCTGAAGAAACCATCTTTGGATGTGGATGCGCTTGCCAGTTACCGACCTGTCTCTAACCTTCCTTTTTTTAGGGAAGGTTATTGAGCGGGCGGTGGCACTCCAGCTCCAGGTGCATCTGGATGGCATCAGTTTCCTAGACCCTTTTCAATCTGGGTTCCGCCCCAGCTATGGCACTGAGATGGTGTTGGTGGCCTTGGTAGACGACCTCCGCCGGGAGATGGCTGCAGAATGTTCAACATTTCTTATCCTGCTAGATCTCTCTGCCACTTTTGATACCATGGACCATGGGCTGCTGTTGAGGCGGCTGCATGACCTGGGGGGGTCTGGACGGGACTGTTCTTGAATGGTTCCATTCATTCCTCTCGAGGAGAAGTCAGCGGGTGGTGTTGGGGGATGAGACATCGTGCCCCTGCGCCTTATCATGCGGCGTTCCGCAGGGTTCTATTCTGTCTCCATTATTATTTAATGTATACATGCAGTCCTTGGGGGAGGTCGTGAGAGGATTCGGGGTGCGGTGTCACCAATATGCTGATGATACTCAGCTGTACCTCTTTTTCAACTGACCCAGACCCTGCTGTTTCGTTGCTATCCCAGTGTTTGGAGGCCATGGCAGAATGGATGCGGCAGAGCAGACTGAAGCTCAACCCCGATAAGACGGAGGTGATGTTGGTGGGGAGAGCGAGGGAGGTAGTGGCCCCCCTGATGTGGGGGTTCGCCCTCCTATAGCTCAGCAGGTCCGGAGTCTGGGGGTGATATTGGACGTGGACCTCTGCCTGGAGCGGCAGGTGGAGGCAGTCGCTAAGGCTGCCTTCCGCCAGTTGTATCTGGTGTGGAGGCTGCGTCCGTTCATCTCTGGCCCGGACCTGGCCTCCCTCATCCATGACTTCGTCACCTTAAGGCTGGACTACTGCAATGCGCTCTACGTGGGGCTTCCCTTGTTCCTGGTTCGGAGGCTGCAGCTAGTGCAGAATGTGGCGGCTTGTCTTCTTACGGGGACGGGTTGTCGGGAGCACATTACACCTGTGCTCCGGACTCTGCACTAGTTGCCAATAGCGTGCCGAGCTAGGTTCAAGGTTTTGGTGTTGATCTATAAGGCCCTTCACGATCTGAGCCCCTCGTACCTCAGGGACCGCCTTGCCCTCCGTGCCCCAGAGCGGCTCCTTCGGTCAGCCAGGGGTGCCTTCCTGGAGGTTCCCCGCATAAAGCGGGGGGCCACAATGGAGAGGGCATTCTCGGTGGCTGCGCCACACCTTTGTAACTCCCTTCCGGAGGAAGCTCGCCTGGCCTCAAGCCTGACATTCCAGCGGTGTTGTAAAACCTGGCTGTTCACCCAGGCCTTTGGAGTGGGGGTGGGTTAGGGTGTTTTGTTTTTTTATCTCCCCTACCCTGTTTATTGTTTGAATGTTAAATTGTATCCAGGGGCCCTGTTTTAAACACTTAAATTGTTTTTGATGTATTTTAAACTGTTTTTATATGTATTTTTTATTAGTGTTGGAAGCTGCCCCGAGCTGTTTTCAGGAGGGACGGGGTATAAATTCAATAAATAAATAAATAATAAATATGGATTTGTATTGTGAAACATTTTTTAGTAGAGATTCAGGAACAAGGCAGCAACATGCATAGGGGTTGTCTGCAAAACTTTGGTGCCTCTGGATGGATCCCTCAATGGTTGCTAGTGGACAGGCATGGAGTAGACCCATAGAGGGAGATTTTTAATGATCCAAATAGGTGTTAAATACCCATTTTCCTATTAATGTGCATGAAAACTTTCCTCATAAGGCCTAACTTTCCACTGAGCTGCACAGTGCGTGATCCACTTTGAACTGGTTAGTAAATAAAATAATAATTAAAATAATTTTATATAGTGTTGCCCTGACAAATGGCACTCAGAGCACTTCACACAATTAATACAATGAAAATACAATAGAACTTAAAATTAATTTAAAAACAAAAAAATTAAAAAGGTAATGAGGGATGAAAAATGTCAGTGAAGGGAACCAGCAACGGATTCTCTAAAAGCACCTAGAGAACTAAAAAAATTCCCCAGGTGCATTTTGAAGGCAAGGAGGGAGGAACAGAGATGAACATCTGGAGGGAGTGAGTTCCACACTGAAGGGCCTGCCACAGCAGTGGTCCAATTGCCTGCTAACTTGAGGCATGATTACAAGATCCCCAAACAGCAGGTGGTTTCAGAGCACAAATAGTGAGGAGGGAAAGATTCCAGGTCTTGAATATAATATAATATAATAAAATAAAGAATTTTTTATTTTTATATAGTGCCCCCTTGCCATGGCACTCTGAGTGCTTTACATAGAACAATTTAACACAACTTTTTTTTTAATCCCCACAAATTATAAATGATAGGGCCAAGCCCATACCCTGTGTGTGCTGCATGGGACATACACATGCGCACAACTCGCATGCACATTGTGGAAACATTGAACTGCACGGAACTTGTGTGCAGGAGGTTTGGGATCACAGCCAATGTTACCATTACTGTTTGACAGCATTTTACACCAAATAACCCTTCATGAATTCTGAACAACTAATGCAAGGGGGTTAAGAATCCTTTTTAAAAAGTTTGTTTATTGTGGAATTTTTTTTTTTTTTAATATCAAGCTCATTGGCTGGAAAATAGATTGATCTGATGTTAGCATAATACAAATCAAGTTTAAATGAAAGAGGTCATATTAGGAGTAATGTAGTGGGTTTTTAATTATATAGATTTTTTTTGTTAGATTAGTAGTTTTACTATAAGATAAGGCCCATGAATTTTTGAAATGCCTGAGGAAAGGGTGGTGGAAGATATGACAATTCATATATTAATAATACATCTAAACTGTACTCATATTCTTGTGGAACCTTTATGAAATATCAGATGAGGGGTATTTATAGGTATTTTAAGTGAGGAAGAATGGGATCGTGGTGACTCCCTTATTTTACAGAGGCAAGAGAAGATCCACAAACCTCCTCTGAGCTTACATCCTGAGAAATAATTTGGGACAATAGTAAATTAGCCTAGTTTCCATTAGCTTGTTTTGTATGCTTGATGATGTAGATACAAGTCTAGTTCTGCAACTGCTTATATTCATGATTAAATTTATTATTGGAAGACATTCTTGACATCAAGGACTTCAGCACACTACTACTACAGTGAAAGATGGTGGTAAAGTTAATCCCTTGTAGGACTATTTTCAAGGGCCATGCTTTAGTCCAGAATTTCTCAAACTGTGGGTTTGGACCCCTAGTGAGGTTATGCCACCTGTGCATGGATGAAAGCACAATTATATTTGATATACTTTGCACTAGTGCTGAAACACGGTCCTCTGTTTTCCTTGGAAAACGCCAAGGACCAGTGCATTCAGCTTTGAATTTCCAAGTTCCGAAAAAGGACCCCAGAACTTTGCAACTTGGCCAAACCTTGTCTGAGTACAGGGAAGGGGGCCAGAGGGAACGTAAATGGGGGCCTAGAGGCCAGCACTAGGCCCCTGCTCCTCCTCCCCTAGCCCCTGCTGGCCAGAAAGGGAATAGGCCAGTGGGGCCAGGGAAGGAGGAGTAGGGGCCTAGTGGGTGACCTAGCAGGGGGTCAGGGCGGAGTAGGGTGCTTAGGGGGTACAGGCGCCAATTACCTTTTGGAGGGGTCCTGAGTGATGTGTGGCCTCTTCTGGGCTTGTAAGTTTGAAAGCAAAAAAACCAACCAACTGAACCAGTTCAGAAAGGTACTAATTGGCCTTTTCTGAGCATGCTCAGCCCTTTTCAAAGATGGCACTGACAGTGTGCTTGAGGATTCTCTGAGGGTTGAATACTTTGCACATCGCTGTTGCTGTCTGGGGTCATGGTGTTGTATTTAATTCACAAAATAGGATCACACAGGCAACACTTTGGGGACTGCTGATTTAGGTACTTAGGAGCTGGAGTTCCATTGACTCTAATTAGACTTGTGGTTTTAGTAGTGGTATTCAAGCGCTCTAGAAAATTCCACTGCAAAACTAAAATTAATTCAAAGGTCCATGTCCTACTAATGCTTATATTTCAAGCTGCGAACTGACTGGGAGTCTGATCGAGGTAGGTCATTCCCGGCTTGAAAAGAATGCGCGTCGCCGTGTCACACGCGTGATTGCCGGCGGCGTCTCGTCTAATCTCTCCTCGCGGGGTTTTTGAAACCTCGGGCGAGCACACCGCGCGCTCATCTAAAAATGGCCTAAGCTTAAACCACTGGATTGAAATGTAGTAATAATTTTTATTTCTATAGTACACCCCTGCCAAATGGCACTTAGAGCACTTTTGGCCATGGCGAAAGCCTGTGCTGCAATAAATATTACTTACTTAGAGCACTTCACAACACAATAAAACAATATCAAATCCATTTAAAATACAAATCCATTTAAAAACAATTTAAAAGGTAAAGAGGGAAGAGAAAACAGATTGGCTGGAAAATAATTTGATTTGATATTAGCATATTACAAATCAAGTTTAAATGAAAGCGGTCATATTAGGAGTAATCTAGCGGTGGTGATTTTTTTCCAAATGATAAAATTTGGATCCAAAAAGCACCTGGAGAACAAATGAGTCTCCAGGTGCTTTTTAAAGGTGAGGCAGGAGGAACCGAGACCGACATCCGAAGGGAGTGAGTTTCACACTGAGAGGCCTGCTACAGCAAAAGCGGACTGGTCTGCTGCTTATAAGCACTGTGGGCGTGGACACAGTCTTTGCAAGTCACAAGAACTGACTGGGAGCCTGGATTCCCCAGCGCTCATGCCAGAAAAATGTCAATCACAAAGGCCAGCCTGGTCTTCCCCCTGCCGGTCTGTGGTAGAGGGTGCGAGTGGCAGTTTGCCTCCACTAGTAGCCACCCGTATGAATCCCTCCCCACACTCCACCTGAATGGGTGCTCTGCGGCAGTGTCACTCAGCAGCCGACACCCCCATCACTTTGCTCATTTAAAAACACTCAGAGAAGCAATTATGGAGTGATCTATCCCTTGGTGCTCACTCCTAGCAAAAGGTTTAGGGGACACTCTAAGCATAATGTTTTATTCCCAGACTATCATGGCTAATAACTGATGATTCTATCCTCCATGGATTTGTCTCCATGCATAAGAACAAGCATCTTGAGCTTCCTGACAGATTCTCATCTTTTTTCAGTATCCAGCTCTGTGGCTTCCTCTGAACAGCTGCAGTGTTCCGATTGAATACCAAATAGGCAGGAAGGAAGCAGGAAAAGCATAGTTCTGTCCAGATGAAATTGTTTAAAACATATCATTAAAGACAAGGTTTGTAAAAGACTGGTTTAGCGCTTGAAGTCACAATATTATTTTTGACACTAAATTTTTCCATTCTCTGAAGAAATTGGGAGTAAAATGTTCAACTGACCATTCTTTTTCCATGGAAAAGAATAATCACTGCCTATACAGGGTAATACTGAAAATATACGCAATGCTTTCAAGATGGTATAATGCTATATCCTGCTTGCAGAAAATGATACTGCGCATAAATCTACTTCCATGGAAACAATGCGAACCTTTGCCACTGTCTTCAGGGTGTATGTGTGTGTTGACACACCGCTTTACATCTCTTTTTCCATCCGACCCAGGTCCTGTGTCTGGATTCCATACTGTGCCTGGACTATCAGGTTGCAGAAGTGGCCAGGAGTGCTCTTCACCAACCCCATCTGGTGAGGAGGCTGTGGCTTTTTCTTTCTGACTTGGACCTTGCCACTGTCCTCTATACTTTCATTACTTTGAGGCTAGACTACTGGGGGGCTGCCCTCGATGACTGTTTGGAAGCTGCAGCTGGTGCAGAAGTTGGTGGCCTGGCTCCTTTGGGGGATGGGTTGTTGGGAGCACATTACACCAATACTCCAGAGTCTGCACTGACTGCCTATTGCTTTCTGGGCAAAATTCAAGGTGCTGGTTTTGACCTTTAAAGCCCTGAACGGCCTGGGCTCCACATATCTGAGACACCGCCTGTACTACCGTGCCCCGTCGTGGCCCCTGCGGTTGGCCAGGAGTGCCCTGCTGCAAGTTCCATGTGCTACTCTTGTCCATGGGACAGGGGCGTGCAGGGGGACATTCTCGGTAGCTAACCCAATTCTGTGGAACTCCCTTCCTCTGGAGGTTCGCTTGAGCCCAGGTCTGACCATCTTCTGGAGGCAGTGCAAAACATTCTTGTTTGGGAAAGCATTTGGCAAGCAGGGATAGGGATTGAGGCTGGTTGGGAGATTATGTGTTTGTGGGCTGGGCTGATTTGGGAAGGGCAGCATATAAGCTTAAATAAAATACATAATTTTGCTAATGTTTACAACCAGTGTTAAAGATAGGATTGTTCCTTTTATGTTAAAGTAGTTGTTGAATATTAAAGGTTAAAACATTTGTATACTAGAGGTCCTATTTTTAAAATTCCTAAACATTCAAAAATATGCAGGTTAATTATTAAGGAAAAGCAGATAAATATTCAGACAAACTTATTCATACTAGACACCTACCTGGGGGTAACTGCCTGAGCATTCACATGAAGTTCTGCTTACCCTGGGGTAATTTACCAGTTACCCATGTGGGTAAATTGCTTTCACTTAGGGTGTTTTTTTGACAAGCACCTCTCCACTAACACCCACAGTACTTTTGTGAAAACCCCACAACCAATGGCTAACCAGTAAATACTGGGTGGGTAATGCACTTGTCTGAAAATACCCTTAATTAGGGATAAGTCCCTTCTGTACTGCAAGTCCACAATTACTGTATAATGCTATGTACGCTCGGACGTAAATTATGTGGTCTGAAAAAGTACTAAGACCCAAATCGTGCACCATTAAAACAAATGGGAGATTTGCCAGTGATTTCAGTGTGTAGGGTCAAGCCCTAAAAATGTACATCTATGCCCAATTGTACATCGTTACACAACTGAAAAAACACATCATTTCTTATGTGTATATACTAAAATCAGGACTTTGGACACAGCTGTTTTTAGTCTAACTCCAGGACTCTTGTGTGAGTGTATTCATGCATGTATGAATTTGAACAATAAAAATAAAATAAAAAAATTAAAGCTATCCACGTCTTGTTGTTTTAAGCTTCTTAAAAATGCAGTTAGAAAAAAATAGTGAGCAACTTAGATATTGAGAATGCTGCTGCATTTGAACCCTGTTTCACCAAGCATTTGGTGAGGGGGACGGGTAGGGGGTGGATGGAGTTTTCTTTTTAGGGGTAATGGGGGATTTATTTTCTTGGGCCTATGTTTTATGGTTTTAATTGATATTTTATACTGTATTATGGTTTTTTATATATTATTCACCGCCCTGAACTGCCATTGGGCAGGAAGGGGTGGTATACAAATGTTGAAAATAAATATTTGAAAGGGGGAAAAAGCTGTAGTTCACTGAAAATGTGGTTATGACAGTCAGAACCTGTCAGCAAAAGCTTCAACAGTTTTCATTTCCCTGAGGGGTCATACAAAGCCCCTCTTCCTGTAATATGTTAAAAAGACAAGTGGAGACTTGAGCCAAGCTTATTAGCTCTGGTATAGGAGCTGCTTTTATGGTCAGAACAGTTTTTGTTACCAAAGAGGCAGAACTCAGCTCTTGTTGTTTGTACTCAAAATTGGGTGTGTGGGCAAAGGAAGGGGGGCGGGGAGAAGTGTGAATGCCAGTCTTTGGCTATTTGGGGCTTTCCGTAAAGCCTCAGCTTCAGTTGTCATGAGGCTCAGATTTCATATTTTTAAAAGAAAAGTAGGCTGCAGTCTTGGGTTCCACTGGCTGCAGAGAGAGCCTAATTCCATCAAAGAGAATGGTATAATTCCCATTTAAAAAAATTGGGATCAGTATTTCACCCAAGAGCCCGAAAGCATGGGGCCCAGAGGCTAAAATAAGAAAGCCAAGTAGGTGCAGACTCAGCACAGGTGAGCACTCCTCGTGGGACATTCGCCACTCTCGGGTGTGCAAACCCCGGAGGTTGGAGGAAGAGGAAGGTGGTGGAAACTGGAAACTGAAAGCAACCGAGCTGGCAGGACTTTACTCCTATTGTTCCCTGGGCCTTCTCCACCCTGCCCATTACCTGTACTTTGTCGCTGCTAGAGCCGTTGGTAGCAGCATCCCGCGGGGCGGGGCGAGAAGGAAAAGGTGGTGAGCACTGAATCCCTCCCCCTGCACCTGTGGGATGAGCTCATCTCGCCCCGGCCGGGCAGAGGTGCGCTCGGGAGGGAAGCCCCGGTGACAGCTGTCAGCTGCCTCCTGCCCGGGTTGCTTTGCATGACAAGTGGCAGGTGCGTGTGCTGGGAAGGGAGGACGAGCGAGCGGTTGTTGCAGCAGGCAGGCAGGCATGGCTGTGGGCTCGGGGAAGATGCAGCCCCCGAGTGACAGCGCTGTACCCGCCTTGAGTCGGAGCCCCAGCACCAGAGAACAAGAGCAAGTGCAGCTGCGGCACAAGCTGCGGGAGTTGCCGGCGCTGCTGCGGAGCGGACTCACGCTGCGGAGGAAGAGCTCCTCTGCCGGGGCCCGGGTGAGTTGAGTGACCCACGGACTCCCTCCCTCCTTCCCAGGCTGCCCTGCCCGCCCATTCGCCGCCTGCTGCGGCACTGCGCCTCCCCTGCTGCTCCCGGGCTGACGCTGGAGGGAAACAAGTGGCTGTGGCCTCTTCCTGACCCGGCGTCTCTCCTCCCCGCTGGGAGTCTCTTGTCTCCTCCCCCGCGTGCAGACTAGAGAGGTGCTTCCCTGGGGGGCTAGCCTTGCTTGGGCTCCCTTGCAGCGCGGGGAAGGCTGCCCGCGCCGGCGGTAGGGGCCCCATCCACCTTCCCATTGGCACAGGATGCAGCTGCGCCAAGGAGCGTGGGCCACTAAGCTCGTGGGCCCCGCTGCCTCTCCCCAGACTGATTAATGGCAGCGCAGGTGGCTAACGGCTGGGCATGAGAGTACTGCTGTGGTGGAACAGGTGTCTGTCTTCTCACACTGGGGAAAATAACCAGGGCTCTGATCTGTAGGCAGGTGTGGTCAGTCCCCTGAATGGTTTGGGCCCCCAGGTCTGGAGCCTTCCCTTCTGGTCTCCCTGCTTCCTGGAACTACTGAAGTATAGTGTTGTTACATCATCAACTAATGAGGCCTGGGTTCAAGTAATGGCTAAGGCTTGGCTCTATTGTAGTCTGTTTAGCCAACAACTGCTGCTAGTGATAGTTCAGATACTTTATGCATAATAAATTCACTTGCCGTAATTCTTTAGCCCCAGGGCTGGGGGAACTTTTTCCCATCTCTGTACTTTGAAAATTAATAAAAGCTCTGTGGACTAGATAGGAGTTGAAGGTGCTTAAGGGTTTCGTCCAGAATGGAAGAAGAAAGGGGAGATGGTCCGGATTATGAATGTATGCCATGAATCCATCCCCTAACCTTGAGTGAATGCTGTCATCTCTGCTCCCTTCTGTCACGCTTTCAGTGCTTGAAAGTAGGGGATGGATTCATGGGCCTGGAGTTTGAATGAGGACAAATAAAAACAACCATGGACTGGATTTGGACCAAGAACCTGTGCTTAAGCCCTTACGTGTGCTGAAAGTACTAGTACAACCCATGATTATTCTGTAAGTTCTATGGTACTGCTTTAGCACCAAGAGAGGATCTAAAAGGAAGTGACCCACAATTAACTTACTCTCTGTCTTAATTTAGCACTTATTAATCTGCAAGGTATGGAAGTGTTGTTATCCCCATTTTGCAGGAAGGACATCGAAGTATAGCGTGTCTGACTCTCCAAAGTCACATAGCAAGCAAGTGACAAAGCCAGAATGTAACACAAAATTCCTGCCTCCCAGTCATGTGGTCAGCCACTAGTCATTACACTTACCAGTACTGGTGGAGCAACAGGTGATGACTCAAGTAAATTATAAGGCATTGTTCCTACAAATAGATACATGTGTGCCTCATGTGCAGGAGCTCTGCAAACTCATTTGCAGGGTCAGCCCTTAGGTCAGCATACTTATTGGACTTATTCATTAATTCATTGATTATAAGGTGCTTGAGAGAAACCTTCCTATGTCTGAGAAATTTAAGTCTAGGAGAGCATTTCCATATTGGCCCCAAAGGTAAGAGATGGAGACAATGTAGTTCAGATATCTTTTACTGGGCCATTTGCTGTTCATGAGAGCAATTGCTGTCTGAGGAATAGCCCTGTGTGGTCCAAAAGCTTGCATACTTTTGTCAACCGATGTTGGTTCAGCAAAAAATACCATCTGACCTACTTTGTGTTCATCTGAAAACCTGAATGAATAGTCTACTAGCTATTAGTGATTTGATATTTTACTTGTGTTGCTTGATTTTGCGATTGGTGTTATAGCCAATAACTTTTTAAGTTGAGGCAATTTCTTTCTTTCTTTAATAAATTCAATTCCAATAATTCATAGTCTGCTAGCTAGGTGTAGGGTTATACATAGCACCGCTGCCTTCTTTTTGTGGAAAATGTGTTTAAATCAATAGATGCATTGACAGGACAGTGCTAGAATGCCTTAAAATAAATTTTAGATTGCTACTCCTAAGTAAGCAGCTGTAACAACCTCTTGGAAGTTTTGAAGATACATTTTTTCTTCCCTTCTTGTTGCACTTATTCAAAGTTACAACCACAAAAAAAGGGCTTTAGGCTTATTCAGGAACGAAGTGTGTTGGGAGACCCTTGGTGTACGTGTGCGTGGCACTTTCACGTGGTTCTGTGGGCTACAGCTCTGCCTTGCAGTTTTCCTAGAGTACGTAATCCATGCTATGCCTTGCATTGATTTGGGTTACTTGTCTCCAGGAAACGGTTACTCTTCCAGGGAATTGGTTCTCTGGAACTGGAAGTATGCGTGTAGCATGCAGATGCTTTCGGGTAGAAAGCAGAGTAGAAACTCTGAGTTGTACAAACCCTCATCTATTGGGGAGGGAGAGGGTGTTTTTAATTATAAGTTTAGTCTGAGGCAAAATATAGTGAAGACAAAACACTGTCATTTTTTATTTGAAGGAAGGAAGCTAATCTATGCTGGGGATAGGGGTGGGATAGAAGGCTGATGGTGAGATAAATTGCACATCTCTTTTATTGGACCAACTTTTGTTTGTGTAAATATAAAAGGTTTTTGGTCGATTTGGAAGGGGTACTTCTCAGGCATGTAGAAAATCAGAATTACAGACTGAGCACGTGCAGGACACGTGTATAATAATAATCCTATTTTATTGTTAGCTGAAGCTAATACAATATAAAACAGATGCCAACAATAGCATTTAACAATACAAACCGAACCAGATCCATCACCAATACAATCCATGATACCATAACAACAACACCATTTTGAAGACAAAACAAATAACATAATAGCCCTCTTCCCCCCTAGGTCCCGCCCATTACAGTTACCTCAGGGGTAGGGGACCCCGTACGGGCGCCTCTAATCTGCAGGTATAACTGACAAAACCTGGCCACAGATCTTGCCATTGCTGAGTCCTTTATAATCCAAAAGGATCTTTAGCAACATACCCGGATTCCGATGACCTAGACAGTACTGCCCCAAAAGCTCCTGTCTGGGTGCCTCCAGGGTTGTCCAATAAAATAAAAGATGGGCACAAGTGTCAGGTTCATGTAGCTCACAGAGCTGACACATTCTATCATGCTTCGGGATACCCCTATAGTGCCCCTCTACCAAAAACGAGGGGAAAGAGTTACACCTAAATTGGGTGTACACCCATCTACATGCCGGGTCAAGCCAGGAAAATAGATAGCTAACCATCAGGCACAAGGGATCAGCCAGGGGATACTCAGGTGCGATTTCCTGAGAGGCCAAAAGGACCCCCTCATACTGTAATTCTTGATCTTCCAGGCGCCTCCGTATCAGAGACAGGGAGCCTAATAATCCAATTCCCCTCAAAGATTCACTGGCAGGACAATGTATATGCATGAAAGTAATTGCTTGGGAGAGCGTTGTTCTGTGGGGGGGGGGGTGTGGTCATTAGCATTTCAAACAGTTAAGTACAATGAGGGGAAGTAAAGTACAATTATAGTATGGGTGATACCTGGCCTGGCAGCAGTACATGTGAAAGGGATCTAGGGGTTGTAGTTGATCAGAAGCTGAACATGAGTCAGCAGTATGATGCAACTGCTAAAAAGGCTAATGCAATTTTAGGCTGCATTAACAGGAGCATAGTGTTCAGCTCGCGAGAAGTAATAGTTCCACTCTATTCTGTGCTGGTCAGACCTTATTTGGAGTACTGTGTCCAGTTCTGGGCACCGCATTTTAAGAAGGACGTTGACAAATTGGAACGGGTTCAGAGGAGAGTGACAAAGGTGGTCAGGGGTCTGGAAACCAAGTCCTATGTGGAAAGGTTGAAGGCGTTGGATATGTTTAGCCTAGAGAAGACTAGGGGGAGACATGATAGTTGTCTTCAAATATGTGAAGGGCTGTCGCATAGAAGATGGAGCAGACTTGTTCTCTGTTGCTTCTGAGGGCAGGACTAAAACTGATGGGCTCAAATGACAAGGAAGCAGATTTTGGCTAAACATTAGGAAGAACTTTGTAACAGTAAGAGCTGTTCGACAGTGTAACTGGCTGCCTAGGGTGATGGTGGGCTCTCCTTCGCTGGAGGTTTTCAAACAGAGGCTGGACGGCCATCTGTCAGGGATGCTGTAGCTGTAGATTTCCTGCATTGAGCAGGGGGTTGGACTAGATGACCTCTGAGGTTCCTTCCAACTCTAAGATTCTGTGAATCCAAAAATCCAAATGATAAAAGAAATACAGCCTAGGTATAACAGGCCTGGCCAAACTGGAGCTGCCCTTGACGACTGTTTGGAAGCTGCACCTGGTGCAGAATGCAGCAGCCCACCTCTTTTGGGGGACAGCTCTCCAGGAGCAAATTACACCGGTGCTCCAAAGTCTGGGTATGTCTTGTGGTTCTTGACCAAATGAAGATTTTAGTCTCTCTCTTGGGGTTGAGAAATTTGGCCACACCCCATGTAAAAAAAGCTGTATGAAAAGGGGATATAAGTGTTTTAACACTTAAAAACATTTAAATATAGTGCAGGGAACGCAGGAGATATAGATGTAAACATTAGGCAGTATCTTGTATATTACTAAAGTGGCTTATGAATCCAGTAGTTACATTTTTTTAGTTCCCACATGTTTCTTTAAGGAGTTGGATGGGTTTCTTTTTAGGACACCGACTGAGAGATCAGAAATGGAGTTGCCATTCTGGGAAAAGCGAACCCCCACAGTTGATTCCTTGCCTGTAATCTTTTTTTCTTCTTTCTGCGAGTTCATTTATTTATCTAAGAATTGATTGGTTTCACCAACATAGTTTCCATGGTGACATTTAGTGCATTGAATGAAGTACACCACTTGCTGTAAAAAGTGGCATGTGTAAGTCCCTTGTATTTTGAATGGGTTTCCCTGGGAGTATGTGTTCTGATAATGGTAGAGATGTAGTGGCAAGTTTCCCACCTGTTGCTTTAGCAGGGCCTTGTTTTTGTTTGGATTGGAGTGCCCTGGGTAGTGGGCCGTTTGTCCCTGATCATTTTTAAGAAGCTGGAAGTTGTTTGAAGGCCAGAAGAGGAGATTCAGGAAAGATTTTTCTCATGGTCTGGCTCCTATTGAACTGTATTGGCTGTATTATTTGAGGTCTTGTTGGGTGGTTGGAAGGATCCTTTTTTCCTGTATTGTAGCAGGCTCTCTTGAGCATTGTCCACCTGTCTAATGGGATACCTTTACTTAGTAAAGGCAGTTTTTAGTATGGCATGGTGTGTATTGCCAAAGAATCTGCTCTGAAAAGACCTGTATCTGAATGCCTTGCTGTCGATGATAGATTTTTAGTTTGTCTTAGGTAGTTGCTGGATCCATGGAGGAGATCTACTGGTTTCCAGTGTACTGCTTTCTGTTGGGTTCCATTGTTTATATTGACTGTGGTGTCTAGGAAGCTGATACTGGTGTGGGAATGCTTCAGGATTAATTTGATGGAGGGGTGGTGGTAGTTAAAATTTTGATGGAATTCTGACTCTTATGAGCGTCCAGATAATAAAAATATCACCCTTGTACCTGAGATAAGAGAGGTTTGATTGTGGTACATTTCCTCCCCTCCGTATTCTTCACCAACTGAAGTTGGTCCAATAAAAGATATCATCTGAACTACTTTGTCTCCATCTATTAGATGTAGAAATCCAAGATGCAGAGCTGTGTTAATGCATTGTCTTGCCAACAACTGACCCAGTTAACTCCTGCTTGTGTGTTTATAGCAAGTATGTACTGCCAAAGTGGTGATGCCATATCACTTTTAGCTATTGCATTGTCAAGACTTCAGTAGCAAAATGCAAATGCTGCTCTTGCTGTACCTTGCTTTTGGAGAGTGCCACCTGGACTTACCCATCCTGTTAGGAGAGTGACTGCAGATGTGGGAATTCATATTCTTAGCTAACACGATAGATTTCTGAGAACTACAGGGATCTTCTTGTTAGAGGAGTAGCAGCTCTGTTTGGTCTCCATATCTCTGAGAATATAGCTCCAGTAGAGCCATGTAGCTATGGCTGACTCCTCCTGAATCCTCTCATGAACCTGACATTTACCTTCGCCTCTCTGTAGAATGTCGGTAGACATGGAGGGGAAATTTCCTATATGTTGCAGTCTACAGAACATAATTCAGTATTATGATTTTTATGCAGTTCTCCCTATCACCTGCTTAATAGTGAAATCAAATCACAGTTATTTTAATCCCTGCTTGTTCATTGCTTCATTTCATGCAGGGTTGTGAATGAGGCAATTTGGATTTTTGTTCCTTGCTCTGGCACTGACTTGCAGTGGGACTTCAGGCAGATTGTTCAATCTCTAAAATAACAGTAATGATGCTTATAAATTCTTTGAGATATATGGATAATGATGCGCCACTGCAGTTAGTATAAGATTGCACCTTCAGTGAGAGGTGTTCAAATGGATTATTTTTAATTCAAGAAAAATGTTCAAGCATTTTGCATGAGTGGAGAAAAATAAAGAACTACAGTTCTTTTCCAAACAGATATTAGAAAATAATTTCATCTGCTAGATCTGCCAGTCCCAGTTGTTCCCCCTTTATGCAATACAGTATTTAAGAACCAAGTACAACCTGAACGAATCCTGCACAGGCTCCTAGTCTTCACCTATAAAGCTCTTCACAGCCCTGCTCCCCGCTACCTCTCTGCACTTATTGCCCTCCATACTCCAGCCCATGCACTTCGCTCCTCCTCTGTCCCTTCTCTCACCCTTCCACGCCTTCCCTGCTCCCCTAAGCGCCTTCGTCCCTTCTCACTTGCTGCCCCCCATGCCTGGAACTCCCTCCCTGTCCACATCCGCCTTGCCCCCTCCCTTCATACCTTCAAATCTCTCCTTAAAACTCACCTCTTTCGCTCTGCTCTGTCTGACTCTTTATCCTGCTGAGCCACTATTCCTATACCTACGATCGGTTTACCCTTATCCTTGCAACATGGACCTGCCTGCTGTCATTCTCATCGTAACCAAGCCAAGTACGTGCACTTGAGACCTCGCATCTTCATGAATGTTAGACCCCTTGTCTCTCCCTCTGTTCCCCTTCCTATGTCTCTCCCCCAGCTCCTGTCTCTCAGATTGTAAGCCCTAGGGGCAGGGACCATGTCTATTTTATTACTTTGTAAAGTGCCAGGTACACTGCTGGTGCTATATAAATGTTTGTTAATAATAATAATAATAATAATAAGTACAGACTTGCAATTGGTGAATGAGTGTGATATTTGGGACCAAACTTTATAGATGTTTCATACTTTATATTCATCTAATGTACGATCTCTGCAAAAACACTGATCAATACACAACAAAAATACTGGACTGGCACAATGATTGTTAGGCTTTCATGAAGATGGTTTGATTAATTTGGGTAGCATTTGCTTTAAAGCCAAAATCTTAACGATTGATACCTAGTTTTTGCTACTGATTTTCTGCTGCTTACGTAGACCTTCTAAAAGTAATAGATCAAGGTAAGTAATAGATAAGATAATTGTTATGTTTTCATGTATCTTGTAAGCTGCCCCAAGCTCTGTGAGCAGGAGGGGGCGAGGTAGAAAAAAATGGTTAAATAAAATCTGTCACAATAATTGTTGACTTGAGTGGGTAAAAAAAATAACTAAGGAATGGTTCACAGTAGCTTGTAGGCAACTTCAGTGGCTGATTTTCTTTGCTTTTATTGGAAACTTTCAAAATTGGCATGTGTATGTGATAACATTGACAGTGTTTCTTAATTTTCATATGTATGGCTATGTTCTGGCTGTGATGTCTTTAAGTTCAGTAGAACATTACTATAAAGCAGCTTTACCACTAAAGCTAGTCAAAATTAACTGAGTTTGGGTGTGGGAAGGTTGAAAGGATTTGTTACCCAGGGCGTAGAGTGGTTGCAAAGATCCTCTTTGCAGCTGTTACTTGCCAGAGACTTCTTTAGCCTCCATATTGTATGGGTAGCAATAAATCCTCCAACCACACCACTGCACTGCCAATAACCTGCAGATTCCACATCTGTGCTTAACCCATATGTGCTGGGTGTGTATGGATTTAATTTATGCCAAGTGTGCTGGCTAAGCTGTGGGATAGCCCCAGACTATAGGGAGGCATAACGATAGTATGAAGCTGTTTTGTTTTTCATTCTGCATATAAAAATATGATGCACCATGCTCGTTCCCTCAGTTAATTTCTCCTGGGAGCATTCTTAAGCAGACCATGATTATTTCTAGCTCAAGTCATTTTGCAGTTGCCAGGTCAGTTTATTTGAAATTTAATGCCCAGTTTAACCTCTCCCTCTGTTCCCACCAGCCGTGTGTTGGAACTGTGGTAGCATGCCAGGTTCTGGAGGAACGTCACATTGTTTATTGTGCTGCTACTTGCAAAATGGGCATTGTCAAATCCAGGCTACTTGCTCTACACGAACACAGCATGGGACTAAAGGCAACCAAATGAAGATAGCCCAGAGCTCAGACCGGGAGATCAGGGTTGAAGTTTAGGCTTAAGATGAGCTTGAGTTAAAGCAGTTGCCTTGGGTTAATGTGACGAAGTGGAGTTTGAACTTGGGCTAAGCCTCTAGAGCAGAGGTTTCCAAACTGTACCTCTTATAATGGGGGTCATGTCATCTGTAGAAGTGGTCATGATTCTGACGCATTGGACAAACTTTGCATGTATTTGATGTTTGGGGTCTCAAGATTATATTTGTCTTTAAAATGTGGCTACAAAGGCATTTTTTTTTTAGAATTGTCCTAGAGTGGACATGTCCACGGACATTTACATGTATTACTAATAACTATCATTTTCTTAAATGTCTATGTTCAACCTATTAATTCCTGTCATTTCAATCCCAAAGTTTGGGATAAATTGGCAACAGCTATTGAGGGAATTTCAGATAAATTCCCCAACAGTTTTCTTGTTTTAGTAGGGGATTTTAATGCTAGGATTGTCTGGGATGATGCTTTGAGTCTTCATTGTGAAATCCCTGATAGGCGTTTTCTCCTTCAGTTACATTCTAGGCAATCCAAGGGTGCCAAAATTACAGCTTCTGGTATAAATTTCTTTAATCTCATTAGGGCCCATAATCTTCATATACTGAATGGCTCCTGTTTTCATGATACAGAAGGAAAATTTACCTTTTGGGGCCCTAACAGATCTAGTGTGGTTGACTTTGTTGTGGTTTCAGCCAACTTTTTAGACCTGCTGAGGGATTTTTCGGTAGGATGGTCTCAGCTTATTATTATTTTATTATTAGTATTACCACTTGTATAGCGCCAGCTGTGTACCTGGCACTTTACAGAACAATGAGATGGACGCGGTCCCTGCCTACGGCTTAGTGATCATCTTCCTCTTATACTTACCCTTGATATTCTGAGCCCTGAACCTTTTCAGCGCTCTTTAGGTGCCATCACAGAGGAATATACACATGGGAAACATTGCCCAGTGAAATGGGACAAGATAATTCTGGGATCTCTTAATGTTTTACTCCTCGCCGAGCATGTTAAGGAACAGAGGGGCACTGTTCTGGTCAATAACAACGAGACGGAGTCCATTGAGACTTTTGATAGGTTGATTAACTCTATGCAACAATGGGTGAAAACAGACATGACGCTAACCACCCTTTAACCACCTTTGGTGGTTATTTATGCATTTTGCAGGGCTGTATTGGTGCCCTATGCAGCCCTGAAACATGCATAAATGACCACAAAGGGTGGTTAAAGGGTGGTTAGTGTCATGTCTGTTTTCACCCAATATCTTTTGGCTTTAGTGACGCATACTGCTTCCTCCCCGTCATACCTGATGGAATCAACTTTGGTATGATGGGGAGCATTGTAGGGCCAGGACCAGAGTCATCACAATATATAGAGCATCAGGGGCAGTTTTCTCGTTTGCCGGTGCTGTATTTCCAAGCCAAGAAGGAATATGAAGATCTTATTAATGATAAAAGGAGACTTTACATTGGGCACAGGTGGGAGGAGCTTCTTGTGGCAGCTAACTCCAGTGATTCAAGGAGATTTTGGAGATTACCTAATAGCTCATTGACTGGTAGTAAGTTTGGCTTGCACATAGCTCTTCCCTCCCATGTCTGGGAGAAGTACTATCGTCAATAATATGTAGAAATTGAGGTGAATGAATTAGGTAAGGATGATAAGAAGGAGTTTCCCTCACTTCCAGATTGACCCTTGGTTACGGACTCGGGGGTGATGCTCTTGATTGATTCTTTCAAAAATAACAAGGCTTCAGGGATGGACCATATTCCAATTGAGTTCATTAAAAATGATAAAGAATGGTGGATTCCTCTGCCATCCTCCCTTTTTACAACTATTAATAGGACAGGACTTGTCCCTGTATCATGGAGGAAGAAGACAGTTGTAGTTCCCATATATAAAAAAGGTTCCCGCCACTCCGCCAGGACCCTGTGAACTATCGGCCAATTTAGCCTGCTCAGTATAATAAGTAAGATCTATGCCAAGTTATTATTAACCAATAACCAGGCTAAATATGTGGATTGAAGATAGCAAAATAATACATTCTGAGCAGGCAGATTTTCGGAAGGCATGCTCAGTTGTTGAGCACTATTTGATTTTGAATCATCTTACTGGGAAATATATGACCTCAAGCCAGCTTTCAACTGTGAATAGAAGCATACTTTGGGCTAAGTTAACCAAGACCTCAATTGATAAGATTACTTTTTCTTATACAGAGCCTCTATGGGAATCATACACTGGTTGTTAAAACCAGTAGGGAGAGGAACGATATGAAAGAAACTGACTCCTCCACTGGGGTTAGACAGGGCTGTGTTTTGACCCCTACCCTTTTAAATCTATTCATTAACGATGTTCTTCCACAAATGGCGGATTTAAGACTTTTCCCCCCCAGATTGGCAGAGCGGTATATAGGTTGTTTATTATATGCTGATGACTTGGCTCTTTTGTCACAAACCCGTGAAGGCTTGTCTAGGCAGCTTAAGGCCTTTTCTGCTTATTGTAAGTTAAATCAATTGACAATTATAAGAAATCTAAAATCGTGATGTTTTCCATGAAAAGGAAATTGTATAGCTGGACCCTGGATGGCCAGTATATTGAGCAAGTCAGGATTTTTAAATATCTAGGCATATACTTCCATGCAACTGGTAGTTGGACAGAACAATATAATAGGGCCCTATTGGCGGCCAAGGGTATAACAGCGGAGTTGTTACAGTTATTTGCCAACACTTGGGAGAATGCGATCAAGATAGCTCTGGAAGTCTTCAACGGTAAAGTGAGAGCTAAATTCCTATATGGTGCAGAACTTTGGGCACCTTTAAATACTTGTAATCTGGAACTACTGCAATCAAAATTTGTCCAGGCCCTAGTTAAAGTCCCTAGGGGTACTCTGTTACCTGCTATCAGATTGGAGTTGGATCAAAGAAGTTGGTTCTATAAGGCCTGGTCTTCTGCCTTAAAATTGTGGTACAAAATAACAGACCTGTAGCCTCAGTTCTAAGCTTATTTTATGTTGAAAGATAGCTATAGGCATCAGTGGAGCGTTAAGATCGAATCATAATTGAATAAGATAGGCCTTTCTATTGAGTATTTGTTGAGGAAGGATCCCTTCCATGTGCGGTCAGAATTACTTTTATGTTGGCATGACATGGATAGGCAACATGAACTGGCAAAAATTTGGGCCTCTTCTCATATGGTGGGCTATTTGCCTTTGATCCCAGTTAAGGGGAAAATAGCCAGTTATTTGAATTCTAAGCTCTCCTTGAGGGGGAAGAGATTGTTCTTAAGTGCACGCTTCAGTGCCCTCCCCACAAAGGTCTTGGAAGGCTGGATAGGGGGAATCCCGCTTGCAAAAATATTATGTCCCTTTGATTAATTGGAAGCTGAATCATCAGATCACTTCTAAGGTGTCATTTGTATGATAATCTCAGAGAGGCATTATTGAAGCCTTTTTGGAAAAATTTCCAGG
Source organism: Sphenodon punctatus (assembly GCA_003113815.1). Classification (NCBI taxonomy): domain Eukaryota; kingdom Metazoa; phylum Chordata; class Lepidosauria; order Sphenodontia; family Sphenodontidae; genus Sphenodon; species Sphenodon punctatus. The sequence continues at coordinate 1,489,333 of QEPC01015050.1, forward strand.
TAGATCCAATTTACTTTTAATTAGAATTGGCTCTGGATGGAGTTGACCACCAAAATAATAAAATGTTTATGTTTAGCAATAAATCGTCGGCACAACTTTTTAGAATTCGAATCAGCTTTGAGCGATACTTATACAGAGCCATGACACTTTTAAAATCATTTTATTATTTGACTTTGCCATTTTTTCTGTGATTTATTAAGTATGGATTAAGTTTCATTCTATGTTTATTCTTTATTGTAGTTTATTTATTTAATTTTGTATTGTTAAATTTAGTGTGTATCTTAAGCAATGACCAACCGTCATCCTGAAATAAATAAATCTAATCTAATAACTTACAATTTTATAAATATATTTATGAAATATATTTGTATATGCTGTGTCCTTCTCTGCTTGGAAAACTAGTAAATAAATACTGTAATTGGGATTGTATAAAATTACTCTTGGGTTCTCATGCACTAGTACAATCTTGTAGTGTTCTGGTTTGGAATCCTGCAGAGCAATGATTGTTTAAAGGAGAAAAAAACACACCCTGTTTTTGTTAAAGTAAGTTATGAAAGAATCTCTCAAGTTTGTAGCAGACTGTTTTCATGACAGATTTGACCTGCCGGTATTCTTTTAAGTTGCTTGTTTCAAAACAAATGAACCTAAGTAACTTTGGGAAGCTGTTCTCCTGAATTGTGCTCACTTTCTCATGAGTCTACAATGCTTGCTTGGTAGTCTGTTGTGTTTCTCATTCCACAATATCTTTTGAGTGACTTAGATTTTATTACTGTTACTGCTGTTGCCTGTAGCTATTTCAGATATTTAATGTTTTGAGCTGGAAATGATTAGGAATTCTGGATCTTGGGAAATTATCATGCACACTTGTGCTGTGTTACATTGTACATAGAAAGTAGCAACTTTTTTTTTTTAAACAAGGAAGACTGGATATTCTGACTCACTCACTTTGAAGAACAGATGGAAAGCTGCTGCAGTAAAACAAATTTCGTTTTGCCCACAAAATGCTAGCCTTATTATAATTAAAGTGATCTCATGTACAACATAAGCAGTCTGTTTGTTGTGGATTGGAACTATTTTCTGTATGAGTCAAAACTATTTTTTACTCTGCTAGATTGTTAAATTAGTGTGTTTGGATTTATTATTAAGCATTTATATCGCACGAACAGTGTTCCTGGCACTTTACAATTTTTATTAGAGACTCTATTGCCATTACAGATTTACACGCCTGTTGGCATAGTCAATTGACAGAAACTACTTAGATTTAACATGCTCCCTTCTCATGAAAGCCCAGCTGCAATGAATTGCTGGGGTTCAGGGCTACAGAATCCACCCCTTAACTCTGTGTGCAGACTCGGGGCCACTCCTGCAGGTCCTTTGTGGCTTCTCTTCTAGCTCCTAGACTGGAACAGAAGCTGTGACCAGCAGCATTGCCAACCCCAGGAAAATCATCAAATGGCTCCCTAACATTATGAGAGGCATATAAATCAGAAGATCTTTACTACTGACATTTTAAAATTAAAAACTGAGATCCTTACCATTGGATTGTGGTACAGAGGGGAGATATTAAAAGCACAACTGCTGACAGCATTGTACAACTGTGAGAGTTGGCATGAGTGAGTGGGTGGGGTACTGCGCTAGAAATCTGTTTTATTCCTGCCTCTGCCACTGACCTGCAGTCTGGTGTTGGGCAAGCCACTTCTGCCATCTGCTCATGGATATAGCTAGGTGGGAATGGACCCTGGTGCAGAAGATGGAATGGGCCCCTTTCTGGGACAATGTACTCCAGTGTGCATATGCATTCTACGTACGTGTGGGCCCCTCAGGCATGTGGGCCATGGTGCAGCTGCACCTATCGTAGCTATGCCCCTGCCTCTGCTTGTTTCCTTCCCTCCTTTGCCATGTCTGTTAGATTGCAAATGCTGGCTTTCTGTGTCTGTGGTGCCAAATACAATACAGCCGAAGTATTAGCTGAGGCATCCAGTGATCAATGGGAATCACTTATGCAGGGAGCTAAATAGTTGTCCCGCTGACAATGCTTGACATGCACAGAATCCTGTATGCTGGATCATGCAGAGGTATTCATAGCAGAGAAGTGGTAGACTTCCATTCCTCAGCCCCATAAACTAGCTTTGCAGCTAAATTTCCCCAGGTTCTGTTCCCTTATGTGGCTTCCAGAGTCTGTGCCTTTATCTTCAGGTAACTCGAAGTATCTTAAATTATTGACACTTGTTTTTGTTTTTTTATATGCTCATTGTTATCTTTCAAAAATCTTTACCAATCGTGTTGTCAGTGAAATTTCAGGGTTAAAATAGAGACGGTGATGGTGCTCAGTTCACAAAGGCTTTGTATCACAACTTCAGACTGTCCTGTTTTACTGACTGGTCTAAAAGCTGCTATTTGTTGTTTACTGGTATAACAGCTTTGATCTCAACCTAGCTTATGGTTTGATTATTCAGATGAGTTTAACATATAAACTGCCTACAGCTGTTAGCATAACAGGTTGTGTATGCAACTGATAATGATGTAACTTCTACAGTATACTTTTATTGGATTACTTTGTCGCTAGTTATTCTTCTGATAAGACTATTAATGCTAACTGGTTAGAAGTAGTGGTGGTCTGAATAGGAAAAGAAATAAACTCACAAGTACTTCTGAGAGTGCCAAATGTTTGGGCCACTCTTTGGACCCTTGGGGAATATTTATTTATTTAGATTTCTACCCTGCCTTTCGCAGATGGCTCAGGGCGGCGTATAAAAACAATACATATAAAACAGCTTAAAAATGCAAGTCCCCTTTTCCCCCCACCTGTCCCCAATCTGACCACAAATCTACAAAAAACCCTTCCCAACCACCCCTTCATACCCTGACCCCAAACCCTCATTGCCTATCCCTGCCTGACAAATGCCTTAACAAAAAGAAAGGTCTTACACTGGCCCCAGAAGATGCCCAGTCTTGGGCTCAGACAAACCTCTGGGGAAAGGAGATCCATAGCATTGGGGCAGCCATTGAGAACATCCCCCTGCAAACCCTCACCGTATGGACGAGCCTAATAGATGGCACCAATAGGGAGGTTTTCCCAGCTACAATGGGGCATGGAATGACGGGTGGCCTCTCAGGTATGTGGGGCCCAGACTGTTTAGGGCTTTAAAGCCCTAAACCAGCACCTTGAATTGTGCCCAGAAAGCTATAGGGAGCCAGCGCAGACTTCGGAGCACCGGTGTAATGTGCTCCCAGTGCCTTCCCCCAAAAGGAGGTGAGCTGCTGCATTCTGCAGCAGCTGCAGCTTCCGAACAGTCATCAATGGCTGCTCCATGTGGAGTGTACTACAGTCTAGCCTCGAGGTGATGAAAAAATGGATGACGGTGGCCAAATCTGAGTCAATAACAGGAGTCCCAATCCCCTCCAGGTCACAAGGCCAGCCAACCATCATCACTTCAGTCTTGTCTGGATTCAGCTTCAATCAGCTCATCCTCATCCAGTTCCCAGCAGCAGCCAGGACATCGGGTAAGCACCGAGACTGCAGGGCCTGGGTCGGATGAAAAACTCAAGATGGCTAAAACTGAACTCCTTATCTTCCCCCCCTCATCCTTCCTCTCTTCCCTCTCCCTGTCGATCCTTATCGACTGGGTCATCATCCTTCCTGTCCCCCAAGCCCGTAGCTTAGGCTTCATCTTTGACTCACCCCTTTCTTTTAAACCCTACATTGACTGTTGCCAAATCCTGTCGCTTCTCCTTCCATAACATTTCTAAGATTTGCCCTTTTCTCTCTTTCTCCTCTGGCCAAACCCTTGTTCGCATCTTATTCATCTCTCACCTCAATTACTGTAACCTCCTTCTCACTGGCCTCCCCCGCTCTCACCTTTCTGCCCTTATCTCCGTCCCAAACTCTGCTGCCAGGTCATCCACCTCACCCATTGCTTTGACCATGTGCAGCCCCTCCTCTCCTCTCTTCACTGGCTCCCCCTTCCTGAACAAATCCTGCACAAGCTCTTAGTCGTCACATATAAAGCTCTTCACAAACTTGCTCCCCCGCACCTCTCTGTGCTAATTTCCCTCTGTACTCCAGTCCGTGAACTCCGCTCCTTCTCTGTCCCCTCTCACCCTCCCCTGCTCCCTTAACCACCTACGTCCCTTCTCCCTAGCTGCCCCCCACACCTGGAACTCCCTCCCTGCCCACATCTGCCTTGCCCCCTCCCTTTGTACCTTTAAATTCCTCCTTAAGACCCACCTCTTCCACTCTGTCGTCCCTGACTCCTCGCTCTCCTCACCTAACTCCTGCTGATACCCTCCATCCAATACAAGCTGTTACCTGAGGTCTGTGAACTCATATCCTCACCACATGGACCAGCCAGCCATCATTCTCGATGTAACCAAGCACTTGCACCTGACACCTCACATCCTCATGAATGTTACACTCCTTGTCTCTCCCTCTGTTCCCTTTCCTTCATCTTCACTCCAACCCCCCATCTCTCAGATTATAAGCCCTAGAGCAGGGACCGTGTCTGTTCCATTAAAGTGCCAGGTACGTTGCTGGCGCTATATAAATACTTGCTCATAATAATAATAATTAATGATAAAAAGAGAGGTAGAGTTTAGTATCCGTGTGCTGATGGCATTTCATCCCAAGCCTCTGAATGACCTTGCCCAGCAGCCACATATACATGTTGAACAAGAAGGGGGATGGAAAAGAACCCTGCGGAACTCCACAGAGGAGGTCCCGAGAGGACGATGGGCAATTGTGCATCACCACACCCTGGGACCTCCCCAACAGAAAGGAGCGGTACCGCTCAAGAATGGTGCCACGCACTCCCGCCAGGTCCTGCAGTTGTTTCAACACCACCTTGTGGTCAACTGTATCAAACGCCGCCGAAAGATCTAACAAGATCAACAGGGTAGAATTCCCCTTGTCAATCTCCAGATGCAGGTCATCGACGAAGGCCACAAGCACAGTCTCCATACCCAGAATGGAAGCCTGACTGAAATGGGCCCAGGAAACTGATGACTGAGCAACCACCTGTTCAATTATCTTCCCTGAAAAGGAAAGATTAGAGACATGCTGATAGCTTGCTGGGGAGTCTGTTTCCAAGGATGGCTTCGTAAGCAGGGCCTGGACAACTGCAGTTTTAAGAATGTCTGACAGTCTACCCTCCTGAAGGGAGAAGTTGACAACCCCAGCCAGCAATGGCCCCAGTGTCTCCCAGATGGCTTTCACCAGCCAGGACGGGCAAGGATCTAAGTTCACAACTGGTTGCCCTCACCGTGCATCAGTGGGCGATACCAGTTGAAACTGATCCAAATAAGCAGGACAAGACTGAGCTTCCATAACCTCAAACTCTTACTCCACAAGTAAAATGGCAGCACTCATGTCGTGGTGAATACAAATTATTTTGTCTCCCGGCCCATTCTCTTTCCTGCGAGATGACACATTTGTCAGCTCCTGGAGTGAGATAGTGATATCTAAGATACGCCCTTTGGGCCTGTCTATTCCAGGATTGTTGTAAAAGGGGTTGGGAGCTGCTAAAGCAGAGATATCTATCCGATTAAGCGATCTTAGCAGACAGGAGAATCTTGTCACTATTGCTGCTTGTGGATCTCTGGTACGCCATATTGACCTGATACCCGGTATTGCTGCACCGGCTAACTACTTACTATCTACGTATTCACACGGGAAAATATATTTGTGTGCCAGGCTAAATGTACTGCCCTCTTGGATGTTGGAAGGGAGATATAGAGGCCTGCCATATCACCAGAGACTTTGCCCTTTCGACAACTTAGAGACGGAATCAGCTGGACGCATTTTGTGCCACTGCCATCTCCTGGCTGGCCTAGGTTCTGGATCGTTTTCCGGGCAGGACTACCCTGCAAATAGTGAGATGTCTTTTGTTAGACAGAATGCCAGCAACAACACAGGCTGTTATGTCATTCTTGCTTGCAGCCTTCTTAGATAGAGATACATTTCTTGCCTTTAAATGTGACTAAATATTTATTTATTTATTTTTTAAATTTTATTTTATTATATTTGTATGCCGCCCTTCATGCCCATGGCATCTCAGGGTGTCTTCCAACAATATAAAACAATTATTAAAACATAAAATCCACAATATCAGTATTAAAACAATTTTAAAACACCCCCCTACAAAAATTCAACCCACCCTCCCCTCCCCACCTCTTAAGGCCTGGGAGAACAGCCACGTCTTACAGGCCCGATGGAAGGCCATTAGACTTCGGGCCAGCCGTGCTGTTAAAAATCCTAGGCGACTTGAAGTAAATACTGCGCTTTGTTTTATCGTTCTTTTTATTGTTTATATTATGTATTATCTATTTGTATACATTTGTTTTTGCCTTTGTTGGCAATTTAAACTTTTACTTTTTGCAGTGGCTTCTGGTACTCTAATAAACGAATTTGAATTCTTTTGTCTGCAAGTTTGTCTGCAAATTAGACCACACAGTATAAATTAATGATGAGTGAACGACGGTAGCTTCATCACTTACTGACAGAGATAGACTGAGCTAAGGCTGTAGTTATGTATTGAATGACCATAGGGACATCTCCATTACTCTTAGCAGAATATGACTGTTGCTGCACAGAGTAAACAAATGACTATTTCTTAACCCACAACACACAGAGAACCAAATGTGCATGTGTGTCATGTCTTTCTCCTTTGAAAATGACGCATTCTACATAATAGAACGTTGGATAAACCACACAAATTTTTGTGTAAGAACCACCAGCGATTAGTACACAGTTGTCTTTATTTTTTTGACCACGTTAAACCTATCCTATGCTGAAGAATAACGGACATATTCCCTGCAACAAATTTGGTTGGAAACTGAGAAGTAAACTGCTCCTAAACTTCAATGTAAAAACATAGGTGAGTAAATGAGAACTCTGACTTAACTAATAGAGCTAATTTCGTGGCTCTGTAATGAGAAATGTGTGCCAGTGCCACTTGCCAAATCATAACGCTGTTGAAACTAATTGGAATTTTGCCAGTGAATTCAATGCATAAAAGATCATAGGCATAAAAAGTGTTAGACACTGCTGATTCAGTGCCTTGGTTGTATCTCTCTCAGCAGTACAAGTTTTATAGTGTTGGTCTGCAACAGATCAACATTACGATACTATGTGCTGGCTTCTGAGCCTAAATGTTGAGAAGAAAGACAGTTGGAATGGAAATTCACATGTGCCCACTTATGGTTAACATGAGTCAAGGTTGCTTCTGCTTCCTATTTTCCTGGTTTCAAATATTGTCTGGAGTGTTTCCACATCTGTTAAGATGAAAAGAGTATTTGTTACCATTCCCAGCCCTTCTCCTCTGGGCTCCCTTACGTTTATGTTCCCTTTCCCCTTCACATTGCACACATTTCTCAACTTCACAAGTGTGCAAAACTCTTTAGTCCAAGGCTACAAAATCATTGTTGTAGGGAAAAGGAAGGAGGAGGGAACAGAAGCAACTGTAACACATGGTAATGATAGGGTTTTATGTGTTTATAGAATACACTAACCCGTTAGTTTCATTTCCCATGTTCTGAAATTTCTTCTATTATGAAAATTTAACACATGGCTGCCACTTAATATTTGAAGTGATGAAACATTTAAAAATATCTGAAGATTATTTTAAAAAGAAATCCCAAGATATCAACTCTATACTTTTTTGTGATGTTTTTGAATAGTCTTTCTGAAAATAGAGTAACATTAGTGTTTAGATATCTAATTATGTCTCAGAAATTCACGACCATGTGTTAACTATCCTCTGGTTTTCATAGTCTGGTATTACAGTAGAAAGATGGCTTAACTGGCTGCTTTTAGGAGTCTACTAATTTAAAGTGAATTCATTAATAGCCTTTTGTCAGCATAGCGGTTCTGTACTAACCTCCCACATCCCTGGTTCAGAAGGGTATTTGTGTGAGAAGAGAGTCTGGATTTAGTGCCTAAGCACTCGTTATGTTGGTGACCGAACTCTCCTGTGGACTGCTTTAATACCCAGAGGCTAAAAGTGTGGTCCCTCATCTTTGAGAGAGATTACTGATCAAGCAAAAGTTTGCCTCCTTTTTCTGTATGGGAGATCCACCTCTAGTAAAGGCAGTCAGTGTTAACACAGCCTAAGCGCCTTTTTGTTTTTGTAGGGGAAGACAACTTGACAATCCACTGAGGATTCAATAAGAATCTTTCGCCTGAATTTGCACCTCCCAGGCACAACGCCAGTGGGAATTGTGCTTGAGTAGGGACTGGGCTAGGTCAAGCGAGCCCCAGTTCTATAGCTATTAAATCAGCTCCTCTATCAAATAAAAGTTGTCAGTGCGCCAACATATTTGGGGTAACAACCATATCACTTCAAGCTGTGATGTTGTCACATGTCAATTAGTACAATAGTGGGATCAGGATAATATTTGTAAATTTCTTTATACATACAGTCCTGCAAAAAAAAAAAAAAAAAAAAGAAGAAAAGCCCTCATCCCTTCTCTAGCTGTTTTCCTATAGAACTTACATTTGGACTGTGGACAGTTGTATTAGAGATTGGATGTCATGCAACTCTGTTGCTACTGTGGGTTGTATGATTGTGCTATACTCTGTATGAGGTGTAAACTGGAAGTTTTGACCCCTTATGATCGTTAAAGATTTTGCAGCATTTTTCTGAAGAACATGTGCATTTAACCCTGGTGTTAAATGCACCAGCTTGGTTAATTGTATTCCACCTACCTAAAATTCAAATTGATATAATAGCCATTTACTGTCATAAACTGCTATGGTACGCTGTTAAACAGCTGCTGCATTTCATCCCGTGGGGGGCTGCACATCACTGGTGCATGAAGTGATTCTTAAATATGGTGAGACCGTGAAAGACATTAGTATGCATGATTAGTTTGAGAAAAAGGGAAAGCTGTTATAATCCATCCTCTTTAATAAACCCAGCACAGTACTGTGAGTTAAGGTTGCGCCATAGTCTACATGTTTGGCTATAATGGGTAATATTTCTGCAGTCTTGAGTTCTTATGGCTAAACCCAAAGTGAGTGTGGGCTAAGAGAACTCATTAACGCAACCACTCTGGATCCCTGTCTGCATATATTGTTTCTCTCAACTGCAAGGTGGTCTTAATTTTTGCATTGTCCATTGCCCCTGATGTACCATAGACAACTAAAGTAACTATTTATGATGCAACCGCCTCACTTCCCGGGTTCTGGACCTGCCCCTGCGGTCATCCGGGGATGCCCTGCTTAAGGCCCCCCGAGTCTTCTGGGGGGCCACGCAGGGGAGGGTGTTCTTGGTGACCGCACCGTGGCTGTAGAACTCCTGGTAGGGGGCCCGGTTGGCCCTGGATCCTTTTGAAGAAATTGTAAGACTTGGCTATTCCATCAGGCATTTGGCAGGGGAAAGGGGTGGGTTGTTTGTGGGGTGGAGGGATGGGTTTTTTAGTCTCTTTATGTGTTAATTCTATTATGATGGTTTTATGAATTGTAAGCTGCCCCGAGCTGCTGGTGGCAGGAGGGGTGGGGTAGAAATTTTAAAAAATAAACAAACAAACTGCAGCATAAAATACATTTATAAATCTGCCTTCAGGAGATCTGTAATCTTAAAGGAAGGTTGATTTAGACAAAGTGTAAATTCTAAATCAATAGCCGAGAATCCATTGCAGTTACTTACGCAAACAAGAAAAGAAAAGGGGATGTGTGGGGAGCTTTAAGAATATCGGGGATATTTTACACAGGTGAAAAATGTTTTGGGTTAGGAATGATGCAGTGTATGATTTGGGTATATAGTCTCCATGTTCATTCTTATTTTGTATTCACTAGATTTCTAACCATGTAGAAAATGGCTTGTGTACCTGACAACCGTTTTCCAGCACAACTTTTACTAGCATGGTTTTCCTGTGTGAACAAGGACTGTTTTATTACAAACAAGATTGCTAGCTGGAATTGTGATAGATTACATCACTAGTGGCAGGGGTGTAACTATATTCAGGAGGGTAGAAACTATGGGTGAAGCCACACGAGATGCTAACCCGATTTGGGCAGCCTTACCTTGTGATACAGTGCATTGTATGACTGGTGCCTGCCAGATGTTCACCCTGGGCAGGGGTTCAGCTAACTGTGATGCAATGCATCTGCTGCAGAAAGCTGGAGATGCAGCATGTAGTAATGTTGCCCAAAGTGAGGTAATACTGCCCGAATCAGGTGTAAGGTCTGCCAGCACCCTTGAGTGGCAGGCACATTTGCTGTTCCTGAATGGCCACATCATGGCTGGATGCAGGATAGTGAATGGGCTGGGGCATGGTGGTGGGGCAGGGCTGGGCACCAGTGCATGTGGCCAGCTCCTCTTCCTGCTCTGGGGTGTAATGGGACCTCTGACAGTGGGTCTGCAAGCCTGGGCTCCCTGCAGGGGTGGGGTGATAGTGTGGCCTGCTCTCCTCACTCGCCCAAGTGTGGCAGCTGCAGTTGAGCACTCCAGGGCTGGTGGGGGAATGGGCCAGCCCTATCTCACGTGGCTGCACCCTATGCTGCATCTCAAACTCTTTTATCAAAGATTACCAGGTCTAAAGTAGAAAGCGCTAAGCTCAAGAATATTCAGGGTAAACAGGAAAGTTGAGTGGTCCTTTGGATAAGCCTTGGCCATTTGAAGTAGAAGATCTGTGCTGTTCTTCCAACTTGGTATGACTATAGGCAAGTCATCTTATAGGGTGATCCTTTATTCAACTGACTGTTACACGTAGGGATAAATACAAAATGGTCAGATTAATAAAACTGCCCTGTAAATTGTCTGTTTAATCTTTAAAGGAGGACAATAATACTTACATCACAAGAGTTTAGTGAGGCTTATACAAAGTTATGATTTCAGAGGTAAGTTGTTGGAACAAACTACATAAATGTAAAATATCACCACTGAATGTTCTAGTATGTGTATTTTGTTCTCAATTTGAAAGATGGAGGAATACATTAGCAGGTATTTCATTATTCGAATAATGAGATAAACAAGACAGATTAACTTTATTTAAAGAATTAGTTTCAAATTGGTTTTGTGGCATCTGTTAATCTAATTGAAGCTTTCACTGCTTTGGAATGAATGACTACTGATCAATAGAGACTTCCAAATAGACAATAGAGCTGGTGCCACTCCAAGCTGAATTGCAGGAGGTCCATTTAAAAAAAAATAATAAAAAAAATTGCTTCATCCTTAATAGAGCAAGGAAAACAAAAAAAAAATCTCATTTAAAAGGCTTCTCTCCAAGTGTGAGTTGAAAATCTCTAAATAGGTAGGAAATTGTTTAGTTATTTTAACTATTTGTGTTTCAAAGATGTAGCCAATGGTTGCTGGAGACAGAGACAAGTCAATGAATGGGTAATGACTCTGATTCTAATGTCATGCGGTGAAGAGCCCTACTAACAGAACTGACTTACGGAAGTTTCTCTGGATTTATACCAGTATATAAATTGGTTTTTGGCATTTTCTGTAGTGTGTTTGCATCTCAAATTCTATTCAAGTAAAAGGTAAAATACTAGGTTCAGTACTGTGATATATTTATGATTACATGGATGTTTGGCTTAGCAACATTATACACTGAATATTTTTACACACACCTTAAAGTGCTGGTCTTTCACTCACTCTGCCCTGAGGCAGTTCCTGGATGCGTTCTTCACACAAACACTGCCCTGAAGCAGCCTAAAGTAGCCGCAACTATAGACATGAGGGGTTGCCATGGAAACCAAGTGACCACAGCTGCCTGGAGCAAAGCAGTTTACCAGGAGAACGTTTTACACACAGGTTCTGGGGGAAGTTCTATGCAGAAGTTCAAAGAACCAGATGCTTAAGATCTGGGCGAGTGACTTAGACACCCAGAAAGTTCAGGATGTAACAGCAAACATATAGGAGAAATGTGTGTGTAAAAACATCCCCTGATGTACTGAATCAGGTTGTTTATGGTTTTTGGAAGTTTTAAACTGCTTTGTTGAATAATCACGGACCTGTGTTTGCTATGTGTTCTGCATTGCCACCAATGGAAAAAATCTTGTAGGTGTGCAGCATTGTTATAAAATTGCATAGCAATGGAACAAATCGAGTGTTTTTACTCAGTGTGCAATTAACTTGTGGAATTTGCTGCCAGAGGAAGAAGTGGTCAATGCTGGTAGTGTAGCAAGTTTTAAAAAGGGATTGGATAAGTTCTTGGAGTATAGGTCCATTAATAGCTATTAGCCAAGTAGATTTTGGGGACATAACCTCTTGCTGTTGGGGACTGGAAGAACAGGGAATGGGTTGTCCATTATGACCTGTTGAGAGAGAGCTCTTCTAAAGCTATAATATAAAAACAATACAATGAATGCCATTTTGAGTGCTTGAAGATTTCTTTACAGATCTGATTTTTTTGATATTGTTGACATATAATATAAAAACGATACTAGAACTTTAGAAAGACTACCCTGAAGAAGAGAGGTTGTTTTGAAACACATCGGGATTGTTTTTTTAAGTTCTGACAGTTTTGTGTTTTAATATAGTAATTGATGCTGTTTTTTGTATTTGTTAGGGGTGGGATCAAACTGAAAAAACTGGGTATTGGTTTTACCAGTTACCGGTTTTAAAAAAATCAGTTTTATCGGTAAAACTGGTTTACCGGTACCGTTTTTTCCCCATTGATTTCAATGGGGAAGTGTCCCCATTGAAATCAATTAACCCCTCCCCGGCTACGTGGGTGGAAGGGGGGACACCCCCCACCCACCCTGCCAGCCCAGTCTGGATTTTTTTTTTTTTTTTAAACCGGCGCAGGCCCTCTGGGCTGCCGCCACACTGCCGGCTGCCCGCCCCTCCGGGAGCTCTCCCGACAGCACTGTGGCACTCTTTAAAGCCCCCCCCCCCATCGCCTGTTTACCTGCGCCGTGTGGGTGGCGGCGGCGGCAGCAGTGCAGCGCAGGTCCGGCTTCAGCACTGGCTTGTGGCTTCAGTGCTTCACTAGGCCTTCCGGGTTCCTTCTACCCATGCAGCCTGGGAGGGGGAGGGAAAGTGGGTTTGTGTTTGTTTTTTGTTTACATTGCAGTCATTGATTTCAATGGCTGCAATGTAAAAAAAAAATCAGATATCCCCAATACTGCCAAATACCAGCAGTATCGGATATCGGGAGATCCGAACTACCCATCTCTAGTATTTGTAGTAGATTATTATTTTATTTCTCAGTAAACCTTTTTGTGCTATTACTGGCCTTCTCCCCTTTTTGAGTCTGCTTCTTCTTCTCCCAAGAGACCGAGATTGGCCGCTGTCTGAGATGGGATGCTGAGCTTGATGGATCATTGGTCTGACCCAGTACGGCACTACTTATGCTCTTATGTACTAATCTGTGGGTTTGCTCATATGAAAGCGAGCTTTGTATTTATTTTTCTCATATAGCTATGTTATTCAGATAAATAAACCAAAACACCCAGCAGCCACCCAAATATGTAAATTGCCATAAGACTTATCACACTTAAAGGGAAGGCTATCATTCAGGATCCCCTTCTTTCCTGTAACTAAGTTAAGTATGTGTACCCGTGATTTCAACTTTGTTACTGTATCCTTGTCTCTCCCTGTATTCCCTTCCCTCATCTCTCCTAGATTGTAAGCCCTTTGGGGCAGGGACCTGTCTCTAGTTAATAATTGTTCAGTCCCATGTACACTAGTGCTATATAAATAATAATAATTTGACATCTCTTTGTCATAGAGGCTAAAGCATTATGCTGCAGATAGAATTTCTCTCCTGGGTGAGTGTAGTATAGTGCCATCTGCTGGGGACTGATTGTAAGTCTACGTTTCCCATAAGCCTAAAAAGGATTAGGGTGAGAATGAATCCTGTGTGTGTAACAGATGTTAGTCATATTATATAATGTACATTTGCACTCATAATATGGTGATAAGATGGTAGATGAACCTCTATAGAACAGAATAAGTCCACAGAAGGCCAGTGTCTTCAGTCTGGTCCTGTGATAACCCGACTCAAGCTGGGATTTGTTATATGGTGTTTCTTGGATGTTTAGCCACCTTAAATAAAGGGATTACATTTTGTTAGTAATGTTATGGTGATACATTTCCTTGAAGCTGCTATTAGTATCTTGCTGTGTAATTTGTGTGTCTGTTTTTTTGAAGTCTAGGATTTTAACTGAATCAAGGTTGGTTTTTTTGGTGGGGGTGGGGGTAAGGTATTATTTATGCTGTGGGAGACATAGAAACGATGGTGTTAATTTTGCTAGCATTTGTTAGCATTTTTCATTGGATTTCTCCTCTGATCAGGAAATGGTGATGGAAGTATTTCTAGAGCATCTGTCTAGATGTCTCCCACTATGGGAACCTTGAAATTCTGCTTCCCATTTCTCTCTGGTCTAGACATCTCTTTTGAACTGTATGTAGTTTGGTTAGTTTTGCAAGCTTTCTGAAGTTCACTTCAAGCTGGACAATAGTAACTTTATTTTTGACGTGGCAGTGAGTTGAAAACATATTTACGGAAATGAAATCTCTTTAGCTTTTATTGTTGGTTCAGTTCTTAAAATTATTTTTAATGTCTCAAACCTCAGCAGATGCTCAAGCTGAGTTGGTCTATCCAACCTCTCTTGTGACACCACAATTGTATGGGAGCAGGAAAAAAAATGGCTATTATTCAGGACAAGGACGAGTGTGATGCTTTAATTTTTTTAAAGCTTCACAGGGTGTTTAACTTGCGTATCGGTATGAAACTTTTTGCTACTTAATAATGTACTATCGTGGTTTTATTTCATTAGCTTAAATGATTGTCATGTGTCATAAACATTGTTCTTGACCCAAAAAAGTCATGTTGACAGAAGCACAATATTTTTGCTGCTTGAGGTAAATGACAGTTGGGGTGTTACTTCAAAAAAAATCATAAACATTTAAATAAAATATTTTATTTTTATGGTAGAGCTGACAACTTATGCTTTGTCTTAAGTTGCTGACAATTTATGCTTGGATTTTTAAATATTTATTTAAATTTATATAGCACCAGCAGTGTACAATCAATAGTTATAGACAGGTTCCTACCTCCAGGGACTTACAATCTGAGAGATGAGGGATGGGGAGACAAGGGAGAAGTGAACATCAGGAGAAACAGAATATATTCATGAGGTTGAGAAACTGCAGGTGCGCATGCAAAAGTTTGTGACAAGAAGATAGTGGCAGGGGGAAGGAGAGCCATATTTGTTACCAAGAACTGGAAATACTCTCCCATGCTTTTAAATAAGGAAAAATGGTAAGGCTAGGCTACACATTTGTTTCTTAAAACATCAAAAAGTACAAAATACTTCATTGTCGTGGGAGGCTGTGGTGTCGGTTATGCTGTCTTTTCAAAATCAGAAGTTTGATATTTTCTCCCTAGTTGCCGCTTCTGATTTCTCCCCAGCTGCTGCTGACTTTTAATTGAGAGAGAAGCTTGAGCATAAGGCTGCAAGACGCAAATGTTAGTTTGGGGGCTTGTCTTCTCTTTTTGGAACAGGTTAACTTTGTTGCCATAGAAGCATTCCTGATGTATGTACGGCACAAACGAACTGGTTATGGGGATGCGAGTTTAAAGACAGTATTCTTGTTGGCAATAACTTCATTAAGAAGAGTTAGTGAAATAACATCCATAATAATCTCAGAACCATATTTGCAGATTTATTTTCCAAGACAGAATAGATATTGCTTTACATCCTAAATTCCTACCTATGGGTGGGGGAGCCCCGTGTGAACGACGCGGTGCACATGCCCAGGGTGAGTGGGGGTACGTGCGTGCCCGCCTAACACGCATCCCCACTCACTTCCCCACTCGTCCGCATGCACAGAGCAACCGGGGGAAACGGTGTTTACTATGTGGGTGTGGACGACTGGTGGGTGAGTGGGGATGCGTGTGCAGCCGTGTGCATGCCCCACCCGTGCACTGGCGCGCCCACGGACTCCCCACCTGGCGGAGCCATGTAAAAATAGCATGTGAGGAGCCACTCGAAGAACAGAAGGTTGCTACCTTGTAAACAAGGTTCTTTGAGATGGCTCTGAACATTCTCACAACACCCACCCTTCCAGCCCCACAAGGAATTATTTTCTTATATTTCTAGAAAGGGTTGGAAGGAACTGTCATCCAGAGGGTGGGGGGGGAGTTAGTGCTTTTTATACTAGAGGAGCTTGAGACCATCACGCGGTCTATTATTTGAACAGGGTGAGCATGCACAACCCAGTTGTGAGAATGTTGGGAGTCATCTCGAAGAACCTTTTTTACAAGGTAGCAACCTTCTAATCAGCACATGAGGAGGAGCTGTTTGTAAACAAACAGCCTTATCTCCCAGCCCAATCAAGTGTCCCGCTGCTGCTGCTGTGCTCCTAGGAGGGAGAGGCAGGTGAGGGATAGCCTAGGACTGGAGCCAGGGAGGGGAGGAAGAATCACTTATTGGGGGAGAAGCTGGCTGCAGCCTGCTGTCCAGCCAGGCAAGTGCGGGGCCGCCGGACGGGCCTGGAACAACCGGCAGTGGGACCGGCCCACTGGGAATCCTCCCAGTGGGTTCAATGGCCAGTCTGCCCCTGGGGCAATCTTTTGTGCATTCAGAGCAGAAAGCTCATTTTGCCTTTCCTGATCCTGAATCCTTTTCTTGATCAACAATATGGCACCCTTAAGGCTGTAAGAAAGTAAAAACTCCCTGGAGAACCCAAGTTTCATAATTTCCTTTTCTATTGCTGAGAACCAGGGATTTCCTCTCCCTGCATTTGCTGTCAGATTGACAAGGGTATTGGTCTCTGAGGGAAATAAGGAAACCTTCAGTCAATATTTTATAGTACTAGCTAATAAAGCTTGAGATTTTAAGGTTCGTGAAGCAGTCTCCATCCTTAGTAGTACCTGAGGGGTTCCTCTCGGAGCTTTCAAAATTGCTCGTAGAAAGCTATTCTGAAGCGATTCCATATTGTTTAGAAAGGGCAAGCCCCATATGGGGACAGCATATAGAAACTGGTTGACTACCTTAGCCCTGAATAAACATAGAGCTGGTTTTATTAATGGTCTGCCTTGGGAGTAGTAATAGATCTGAACTGCGCACAATGTTTTTTTTGCCTGGTCCAGGGCCGACCTATAGTGCATTTGCCAACTTTTGGTAGCCGAGAAGGCAATCCCCAGATATTTATAAAAGGAGACCTACTAAATCTGGTGCTTGCCCGCAAACCAAGTGTGGGATGTTTTCGTGCTCCCCATCACCATGGTTTTGGTTTTAGTTTTAGAGAAATTGACGACCTGGGGGAGGTTGTGGGACTGTTTGGTGTGCATTGCCACCAATATGCTAATGACATCCAGCTATACCTCTTGTTCTCAACTGATCCAGGCCCTGCAGTCTCAGTGCTTTCTCAGTGCCTGGAAGCAGTGACTGGCTGGATATGGCAGAGCAGACTGCGTATGAATCCTGATAAAATGGGCATGATGTTGGTGGGTCGGGCGGCTGGGATGAAGGCTCCCCTCCTTGACAGGGTCCGCCCCCTGCAGGCTCCCCAGGTCCAGAGCTTGGGAGTTCTGTTGGACCACAGTCTTCGGCTGGATTGCCAGGTAGAGGCAGTAGCGAAGGGAGCTTTTTGCCAGTTGCATCTTGTGCGAAGGCTCCGACTGTATGTTTCAGATTCCGACCTGGTGACCCTCATCCATGTGTTCATCACCTTGAAGCTGGATTACTGCAGCGTGCTCTATGTGGGGCTGCCCCTGGTGACAGTTCAGAAGCTGCAACTGGTGCAGAATGCGGCGGCCCATCTTTTGACAGGGATGGGCCGTAGGGAGCGCATAACACCAGTGCTCTGAGCTCTGCACTGGTTGCCTATAGTGTTCCAAGCCCGATTCAAGGTGCTGGTTTAAACCTTTAAAGCCCTACACGGCTTGGGCCCCTCCTATCTGAGAGACTGCCTCGGGTCCTTGCGGTCCGCCGGGGGCGGGGGGGCACAATGGAGAGGACATTCTTGGTGGCCACACCGCATCTGTGGAACTCCCTCCTGGAGGAAGCTCGACTGGCCTTTGGTCTGCTGGCTTTCCGCCGGGCCTGTAAGACCTGGCTGTTCGACCAGGCCTTCAGGGAAGGGAGTGGGGAGGAGGGGTGGGTGGTTTAGTTTTTTACTGTTCTTAGCTTATTTAACTGGTTTTAGTTTCCCTTATTTTTTTTGTATTGTATTTATTGTTTTAAAAGGTGCAAGTTGTGAGCCACCCCGAGTCTTCTGTTGATGGGAGGGGGTGGGATATAAATTTTAATATAAATAAATAAAACAAACCAGTCAATTGCAGCAATATTAATTTAAATAATTCTCCCAAACTCTCTCAGCTTTTGACATACAATATTGTTTGCTGCCATGAAAGTGCTATGCAGATGTTAGGAGGAGGATGATTAGGAAAATGTGAGTTGTTCTTTGAGGATCTCCACGATTCTCACTC
The DNA here is from genome assembly GCA_003113815.1 of Sphenodon punctatus. Lineage (NCBI taxonomy): Eukaryota > Metazoa > Chordata > Lepidosauria > Sphenodontia > Sphenodontidae > Sphenodon > Sphenodon punctatus. Next base: position 1,507,723 of record QEPC01015050.1, read on the forward strand.
TTAGGAATCTACTTCCTGCTTCACAGGCACCAGAGACCTTGTTGTCAGCAGTTTCCAGGCAGAAAAGGGCCTGGAAAGATCTAGAACATGGTGAGGGCTCCGCCCCTCCACCCCCTCCCCTCCCGTCCTGTCAAAAGTGCGGGTTCAAGATCCTGCGAGAATGGGACTGTAGGGGAGGAGCCCTCACCGCCTCAGTTCCTTCCAACTGCATCGCGCTTCAAAGACCTTTTATGCTTTTCAGTGCTTGTCAGCTTAAAAACAGAAAAAGAAAGAACAGTTAAAACATTGTTTTCACTAGAATAAACTACTGTGCCCATGCCTTGAGTCTGAGGGGTTTGTCACCAGGTTTCGCCTGCCCCTTAGTGGATATCCTGGACAATGCCCAAACAGGCAGGCTTTAAACGCTGCCGTTCTTGTCCAGCAACACTTTCTGTGAGTGACCAACACTCGCAGTGCCTGGCCTGCCTTGGAGAGACCCATAATACCCAGACCTGCAAGTTCTGCACCGTCCTCTCTACTCGGACCAAAAGGGCTAGGGCTCTCCCACTCCAGGATATTTTGACAAGGAAGGCACTTCAGGGTGGCGAAGAGGGGTCTCTCCGGATCTCCACCGGGCACTCTCAGACTCAATTTACCATGAACCTGGATTCCACGGCCTCTACCGCTTCTGCGTAGCCGAAGGCTACCCCCAGTACCGCTGCTGCAGCGCCTGGAGAGGTTCCATCCACGGTACCGGTTCCGGCTGGAACGATGTCCCGCTCCAAGAGCACTTCCGTACTGCGGACCATTCTGCTAGATGTCCCGGCGAAGAACAGAAAAAGAAGAACAAGAGTACCGACACGGGAGGGGGGCGGGGGACACCCCATGTACCCTCAAGGTAGAGACTGTCTCTTCGGAACCAGACCGATTTCTCAACTTGCAGACACCGGCGGTGCCTGCTTCCTCGGTACCATCAGCTGCCTTGCAGCCTGTACAAACATCAGCTCCTCTTGTAGTCAGTTTGCCACTCCACTCGCACAGACACTCGTTCTCTCTCCTGTCACAGTGACCACCGTAGGTGCCACCTATCGGGTTCCAGGTCTCCCGGGTATCAAACTCCACACCCGGCCTTGCCTACCAGATCGGTACGCGCTCCCCTTCAAGACCGGTGCAGACTTCTATGCAGTACCACAGGGACCAGAGGACATGCTCTCCTTGCTCCTGCTGCTCGCCCTATGATGACTGGTACTGACATCAGGACTATACTGCCCCATAAAGGTATCGATCTCGCTCGTGAAGCAGATCTCCCCCTTATTTTTCCAGAGCTGACTTTGGAGCGTGCAAGCCACTCTCACCAAGGGAGGACAGAGATACCTCCAGCACCTCCTCGCACTCCCCCTACCGCCACCACTTCTAGGGCACCTCCTTCTGAAGCAGGGTCGGTACCAGTCCATCTCCCAGCTCCAGAGCTGATCCAAACAGGGGACAACAGTCATCACTTCCGTTCCATTGTTCCTGTGGTCCATCCGCTCCAGCGGTTCCACCCGTTCCTCCTCTACACGAGCACCAGGAACACAGGTCAGCACAACCTCTTGCGACCACCTTCCTTAGCTCTCTTCTAGGGAACCCCATTCCTCACCGCCCTACCTCTGAACAGCCTCTACCCAACCTCGAGGTCTCATCAGGGGAATCCACATCCCCATCCTCCTCCTTCTATTCTAGAGGAGGATGAGACCATTTCACCTCCTCCTCCGGATACAGTTTCAGACCCCAATTTGGCTTTGTCCACCGAGGATACTAAGGCCTTTCAGGCCATGCTCAAAAGATTAGTATCCGCTCTACCTAAGCTACCCACAAAGGTGATCAAAAAGACCCAATCAGGCCCAGTCTTTGGAATCCTGGGTTCTGGGGAATCAGGGCATATTATGTTCCCCAAGTTCGAACAGCTCATGGAACCCTTGACTTCCATTTGGAACAAGCCCTCCTCCTCTCTTCCCCACCAACAAGTTGGCTGACTCGCTTTACGCCATTCCTAAGGAAGGGGCTAGTATTTTCTATAGGCACCCTGCCCCTAACTCACTGGTCATCACTGCGGCCTCTATCAAAACTAGAGGAGGGGGCATCCAGACCTCTCCATCAGATAGAGAAGGAAGGCGCCTGGATGTTCTGGGGTGAAAGATTTTCTCTGAAACCCTGTCCCTGAGGGTTTCTAACTAGGCATCCGCCATGTGTGGTTATCAACATTGGCTGGTCACAACTTTCCAAAACCACTGACCCCAACCAGATAGCTGCAATTCAAAGAGACGGTATGCAAATAGCCCAGCTTCATCTAATAGCCAACATGCATATCACGGATTGTAATATTAGAGGAATGGCCTCTGCCATCACCCTACAGAGGCATGCCTGGCTCCGATCCACCACTCTCACACCAGAAAACAAAACATGTATTGAGGACTTGACCTTCGACTGCGAAGGCCTCTTTGCGTCTTCTATGGATGACACCTTAAAGAAAATTAAAGAGACCAGCCAAACTGCTCGGTCTACTGATGTGATTAGACCTCTAAGAAAACTGTTTTACCCATCTCCCACTCCCTATTCTTATGCTTCAAAACAACGTTCTCCCTATCCATATCGCTCAGGGAGGTGCTTTTCTCCTCAGTACCAACCTTCCCAACCCTCTGCCTCTCAACCTCAGAGGAGGTTTAATAAACAAAGAGGACAAGGGAGGCCTTCCTCTAATTTCTCCTCGGGGCAACCACCCAAGCATCGTTTTTAACCTACACCAGATCAAAGGAGTCAAGGAGGATATACCTTCCTTGTTTAATCGCCTACAGCCCTTTTTTGACACCTGGGCATCCCTCACCTGCTGGGTCCGGGAGATTATTCAGCATGGATATGCCATCCAATTCAGCTCCCTACCACCCAATGCCCCTCCCCCATACCCTCCCCCAGGGCTCTGCCCACAAAACTCAAATACTTCTGGAGATTGACAAGCTCCTATCTAAACGAGCTATTGAGGAGGTTCCCCTTCTAGAACGAAATACTGGATTCTATTCCAGTTACTTTGTAGTCTCCAAGAAGGACGAGGGTTTCAGGTCCATATTAGATCATAGATGTCTCAACAAATTTATTAAACGATACAAATTTCGTATTACCTCCCTCTCATCCTACTGGATTTGCAACATGCGGATTGACTTTCCTCCCTTGAGCTTAAAGATGCCTATTTTCACATCTCTCTCATGCCCTCTCACAGACGCTACTTACGTTTTGTCATAGGAGACCTCCATTTTCAGTATACGGTACTCCCGTTTGGACTCTCTACCACCCCAAGGGTCTTCACGAAATGTGTAGCTGTTGTCACCGCCCATCTGAGAAAATTAGACGTAAAAGTCTCTCTGTACCTTGGCGACTGGCTATTAGTAGCCTCTTCCAAACCCAAGCTACTGCAACATATTCATCTAACCCTTGCCCTGTTGCAGAGCTTGGGATTCCTGGTGAACCTACAAAGGTCTCATCTCAGCCCCACGAGATGACTTCAATTCATCGGAGCGCTTCTGGACATGAATCACTCCAGAGCCTACCTCCTGCATGACAGATTCACCACTATCAGCCACACCATTCAAACTCAGCACTTCTTCCTCCGTCTTCCAGGGCTCCTAGCTTCCACTACTATGGTCACACCCTATGCGAGGCTCCACATGAGAACCCTAGAGCAGTGGCTAAAGCTGGTGTATTTTCCCTCCTTTCATTCCCTCAACAGGAAGGTAACTCTACCACTCAAGGTATACCAAACCCTTCTTTGGTGGACAGATCACACTCAAATTTTACGGGGCATCCCCTTCGAGCTGCCAATCATACATGCGTCCATCATGACAGATGCCTTGCTTACAGGTTGGGGAGCACACATCTCACCTCAAGGTCCATGACCTCTGGTCTCCAGAGGAAACCAGAAAAGCAACTTCACATAAACTTGCTAGAACTAAGAGCCATACACTACGTGCTCAAAGCCCTGGTAGCTCACATAACAAGGGAAAACGTCCTTATCACAGACAATACAGCAGCCATGTGGTACATCAACAAGCAAGGAGGAGCACAGTCCACCCGCCTCTCCCTCGAAGCTGAAGCGATCTGGAGCATCACACACGAAATCCACATACAAGCCATACACTTGGCAGGCCAGGACAACACTCTTGCTGACCAACTCAGTCGTAAACTGTCTGACCATCATGAATGGTTCCTGAACGACGCTGTTCTAGAGGACATCTTTTGCACCTGGGGCATCCCATCCATAGATCATGTTGCCACCGCAGAGAACACAAAACTTCCCACCTTCTGCAGTCGGGCCAGACTAGCGCCAGGATCAATCTCAGATGCTTTCACGATCTCCTAGAGTGGGGGATTCCACTATGCCTTTCCTCCAATCCCACTTCTCCACAAGGTGTTGTACAAGATTTTGGCCAAGACAGACATGGTTCCAGACCCTCAAGGAGCTCGCCTCCAAGGTCGTAGAGCTCCCTCGTCCATCGGATCTCCTGTCCCTCCAGCAGGGCACCATCCTACATCATGATCTAACCATGCTCCACCTCTGTGTCTGGTTGATTCTTCCCTGATGGAAGATTTCCCCCCTGATATCACTAGTATCCTCCTAAACGCTCGTCACCCTTCTACCAGAGCATGCTACACCACCAAATGGTCTTGCTTTTCTCACTGGTGTACTTTCCTCAATACACCAATAGCCTCTCTTACAATCACCCACATGTTCAAATATCTTTTAGATCTCCAAGGATCCGGACTTTCCCTCTCCTTCCTCAAGGTACACTTGGCTGCTCTGTCATCTCGCCTCAAACCCGACGGCGTAGACACTCTGTTCTCCCACCCCTTAATGAGAACCTTTTGGAAAGGTCTTGTCAATACCTTTCCCCCAACTACCCACCCGGCTCCTCAATGTGACCTGAACCTTGTGCTCTCTAGACTGATGCCCCCCCCCTTTTTTGAACCCTTCGCTTCTTGTTCCCTCAAACCTCTCCATTAAAACTGCCTTCCTAGTTGCTATTACCTCTGCCCGAAGAGTCAGCGAGTTGGCAGCCCTCTGAGCCTCTCCACCCTATCTCCGCTTTTCTAAGGACAAGGTTGACATACGGACTGATCCTTCTTTTATACCAAAGGTTGTCTTCCCCCTTCCATCTCAACCAGACTATCTCCTTACCAGTTCCCCCCACCCCCCAAACCTCACTCATCGCATATGGAGCAGACCCTGCATTCCTTAGACATTAAGAGGGCCCTCTCCTTTTACACTGACCGAACTAAAACAATCGGAGCCTCTGACGTGCTCTTCATCTCCTATGGGGGACAGAGAATTGGAGTTAAACTTACCTCTCAGAGGCTCTCCAGGTGGATTCTCCTCTGCATACAGAGGTGCTACCATCACACTGAGAAGATACCATCCTCCATGCCCACTTGACAATAGCTGTAGCCACTTCCCTGACCAATCTTCGAGGTGTTCTGATCGTAGACCTCTGTAAGATTGCTACTTAGTCCTTCCTTCACGCATTCGCTAAGCATTATTCTCTGGACCTAGCGGCAAGATCGGATACCCTAGTGGGAAAAGTGGTTCTCCAATTTCTATTTGGCTAACCTCCTCGACTCCCACCTCCTTGAGGTAGGTGTTATGAACTGCTATTCACTCTTCCAAGAGTGAGAATCGCGGAGATCCTTGAAGAAGAAATAGAGGTTACTTACCAGTAACTCTGTTCTTCGAGAGAGCTCCACATATTCTCACGACCCGCCCTCCTTCCCCTCTGTCTCGGATGTACCTTTAAATAGGTCTTCCAGATGGGATTGGAAGGAACTGAGGTGGTGAGGGCTCCTCTCCCTATTTATACAGTCCCGTTCTTGCGGGATCTTGAGCCCGCGGTTTTGACGGGACGAGAGGGGGGATGGAGGGGCGGAGCCCTCACCATGTTCTAGATCATTCCAGGTCCTTTTCTGACTGGAAACTGCTGACAACAAGGTCTCCGGTGCCTGTGAAGCAGGAAGTAGATCCCCAAGAGTGAGAATACACAGAGGTCTCTCGAAGAACAGAGTTACTGGTAAGTAACCTCTATTTATATTGACAGACCTTTAAAATATATCTATCATGCTGTGGCAAATTAAAACTCAAAGATTTTAGATGTAGTGTTTCTTAAAAATATTTTAACTCTGAAAAGCTTCTGCATATCTCCATTTTGCTTTTCACTATAATGCATATAAAATGCATTGTAATACTCTTATGATGAATGCTATAAATGTTGAGTATATTGCATAGCTCATCCTGATGTGCATATTCCCATAACATTTTGTATTCGGGTGTGACTAATTCCTTTTTGTCAGAGGGATGTAGTGAACTGGGCCATGACAGGATACAGATTATGTGATGGTGAAGATAACCTAACCTTCATCCCCAAAACATGGGTTTTTTGGTAAAGTATACTCTGAGCACTTCCGTGGTTCTCTTAGATGTAGGTATTTTCTTCCAAAAAGTTTTTCTCTGATAGAAAATTGCTGTCACTTTTCCTGCCCAGTTAAAATGAATCTAAATTGGCTGAATAACTCTGCTGCTGGGACATGCTTTAGATGTGGCTAATGCAGAATGAACAATTTATATATTTTGCCATGAAATTGTAGAGAGAGATGCTTGGCATTCAGTAATAATGTCTCTAAATCACAGTTTTCACTTCCTTTGGTAAAAACACTTCCAAATTATTGACTTTGTGGAAAGCTGCCATGTTCATACATCAGACAGCACAGTTGCTTGTATGTGTTCTCTATTCGCTTAATACAATAAAATACAAATTAAACACCATTCCCTGAGAAGAGAGAGAGAATAAAATCTCTGGAAATCTGTGTTCAGATTTACAAATAATAAATAGCTGCCCTTTTTATATATAAAAAAATTCATCGTTGTTGCACTTCGTAAGCATTAATCCTCACAATGCCCTGTGATGTAGGTGCTGCTTATCTACGTTGGACAGATGGGGGGAAATGAGGCAGTGAATTCTGGTGACTTGCCCAAAACGATAAAAGGAATGAGTGTCAATAGCAGGATGAGATGTAAGAAGTTCCTGGCTCCCAGTGTTGTGCTCCAGTGACTTGACTGCATTGCTCACTTTCCCTCGCATTGCATAGAGAAGAAGGATTATAAATATTCAAATTGCTGTAGGCATTTGTAGTGCTATCATGGCCTTGTCATTGTCATTCTCTAGCCACAACTTGAAATGTTAAACATTAGAAACTTACTTTTAAAACATTGTTTATAACCATCAAGTCCCCAAACAGACTCCAATCCCCACCAATGTTAGCTTTGTTTTGTTATGCCTGTGTCGTGTTCAAACATTTGGGCAAAAATTCACCTTTCTGCCCAACTTATTAAAATGAAAGCATATTTAAAAGAGCCCACTGCCCAATACCGGGGCTAGTTATCTCTCTTGAATTAATGAATAGCTTTTATTTGTATAGCCGTAGGCCATTACAAAAGGTATAACCCACACAAATAAATGGAAACAATATTACAAAATGTACACACACAAATTATTTAACAAATATATAGACATAATTTAAAGATTCACAAAGGCTTTCCTCTTTGACAGCCACAATCAAAGATTTTTGCTACTGCCAAAGTAATGCAAGGACATTTATTAATCAACAGGGTCTGGACATAAAAACTAGTTTCCCTGCTCGGAAACCTATCAGTGATGGGATGATTAACTCAGCTTGACAATCCGAGTATAATTCACAGTGCAATAGAATATGCTCCACTGATTCCACCATTTCTTTACAACAGGGCAAGTATGATTTTGGTAGGGTACTCCCTTGCATCGACCCTCCAGAACTGCCGTGGGGAAGGAATTAACTTGACCCAGGTTCTCTCTTAAACAAAACAATCGCCTTCACATACAACATCCTCTCCAACGTAAACATTTAAAATTCTCTACCTTCAGCTGTCTTCCCATTAGGAGATAGGCATAAATAATGTGCCATAGAGCATGTGGTATAGTGGATTTAAGGTGCTGGAGTTGGACCTGGGAGACCAGGGTCCAAATCTCAACCTGGCCGATGATCTCAGTGGGTGGCCTTGGGAACGTCCCAAACTCACAGCCTCAGTTTCCCATCTGTAAATGGGAGTGTGTGTCTCCTTCCCTGTATGTTCTTCTCATCCTTGTCCATCTTAGATTGTTAGCCCACTGGCCAGGAACCTGTCTGGAAATCTGTGACTGTAAAGTAGTGCGTACACCAATAGTGCTATGGAAATTTATTATTATTAGTAGTAGTAATAGGGTTGGTTTTAATGTCTCATTCTAATGCTTATTATTTTCCACCCCATCTAGCCTCCTCTCATATAGCATGACAGGGCCTGACCATTCAGGGCTAACTTTCCCACCTCAGACTGACACAATCATAGTTTATTGGAATTGTTGTTAAAGTTCCTTTTGACCAGTTGAATGTGCCCGTTGAAAGAGTAGAACTATCACACTTAGTGTTTGAATGCTGGCAACAAATGACTGACTTGCATTGTCTAGTGTTAGAACCCAGAATTTCTTGGTTGAAACGGGATTTCTCCAGAATGGGAAATCTCGTCGAAATCCTGGTTCCCAGTACTGTCCTGATCAAATTGAGAACCTCTTGGTACTAACAATGTCTCAACTGACATCTAGTTTCCCAGTTTGCCGCTTTGCTCTTTACTGCTTTGTTGTCAATTTCAAATCTCGAGAGATAATACCGGTGCGATATTGCATTTCTTGCACTCGATTTTTTCCTTGTATTTCCTTGTCATTCATTGGTTGGTATAGAGATTCCTTTACTAATCTGCAATTTGGTTGCAACAATTCTAACTGGAGGCACTGGAGTGGAGGTTAAAGAGCACAGGGGAAGTTAATGGGTGGGCTGTTCGCACAGCAATTGCCTCAGAAATGCAGAAGCAACAAACCTAAAAGTAAAATGGTACCTTCAGTAATGCGGTAAATGAATGGTACACAGTAAATGGTAAGCAGAAAGCTGGTAAATTAGGACGGTATCTGGAGGTATTGCGATAATAAAGAAATTGCATTGGTATCTGGAAATTGTCAGGAAAGCGTCGTGGTTCCTGGTATGCTGAAATTACTCATGAGTAACAATTTTGCTGCTCGCTTTATTTGTTTTTCAGTCATTTTTACTCCACACCCATCCTGCCTCAGGTACCTCGAGGTGGCTAACAATAGTATAAAACTTAAATATAAAACATAAACATAAATATAAAAAACATAGAGGAGCTGAAAAATACAAATTCAACCACCACCACCTCAAAGCTGCTCCGAGCTGGTTACAGGAGGGCGCGGGGTATAAATTACTGAAATATGAAATAAATAAATAAAGCAAAGGTCTCATTTTTAACTGTACTGACCGGAGCTTAGAACCATATCCTAGCCTCTCATCTTTCCCCACAAAATTCTCTCTACACTGCAACATATGGCCTCTTACAACGAATGACCACTGGGTGCTTGAAACCATAAAGAGCGGTTATGCTACCCAGTTCTTTACTCTCCCTTGCCCCAAACTCTGTCCCCTATTCTTCCTTGGGGATCCCTCTTGCAAGACAGTACTACAAGAGACTCACAAAAGAAGCTATTGAGGAAGTTCTTTCAGAATTAAAACGGGTTTCTACTAGAGATATTTTGTTCGTTGTTTTTTTTTAATAATTTTTTATTTTCCAATATTGGGCATTACAACAGAAGGCTTTACGTAGAAAGCCAAGTTACAAGACTTTTTTGACTGATTTGACATGTATGAGTAGTGCCTAGCAATGTCAAAGCATGTTTAGATCTCCAGTCGGAGCTACCAACTGAAAAGATAAAGGAAAAAAATAATAATACATGCATAATCACACCTTCTCTACCCACCACCCCTACTTACAACTAGGGCTGAAATGGCAAGTGGCTGCAGTGGCAATGAGCGGCACGGTGTGATAGAGACATTCATTATGCTCCTTTCATTCCGCTGCTTCCACCGGCTCCAAAAATAGCAGAACAATGTTTGTTCTGACAGTTTCAGAGATTGTTCTGTCAGTTTCTGAATTAGCAGAATGCGGACGGAATTAGCGGAATGCTGGTGGGAATGTTGCAGGCAATTCCGAAATAGCGGAAAGAAATAGTGGAGCGGAAAAAGGAGTTGCTGCTTCAGCCCTACCTACAACATTGACATGGGCTCATATTAATACATATGTTAGTTGAGGCACTTGCATGGCACAGAAATCTGACCTTTGGCATTTAAGATACAACTTTGTCCTTTATACAATATTGTTCGCGTGAAGGAAATGGACCTTTCCATCTGGTCTTTTTATATTGTTGAAGAAAATCCCATATCGGGGACCAGGTGGTGAAGAAATCTTTGTTTACTGTGGGATTCCAAATGCAGCTTATCCATAGAGACGGTAAACCATACCCTGTTTATCCAAGTGGTTTCTGTGAGGCCAGCACAGTTCTTCCAATTTCTAGGGATGGGCAAACACAATGCGGTTCAGATGTTCGGTCGTTCAGTATGAAACCCGAGTTCTGGTTTGGTTCAGCCGAGTTCAGGTTGACTGAACTTGGCCGAACAGTCAAAAATAGCGCTACCAAAACCAAAACCGTATTTTTTCACCCTGAAAAGACCTTTTTTCTGCCCCCGAACTCATCCAAACATGACCGAACTGTTCGGTCATTCGAGAGTCCGGTCCGAATATCCGAATCGCGTTCGCCCATCCCTACCAATTTCTTATAAACGCATTGAGACCAGCAAGAATCAGCATTTCTATAGTGTCTTTATGATAGTCCAACAACAGAATTTTATAGTAAATGCCAGATAGTATAACTTCTGGAGTAAAAGGAATGAGAACACACCCCATGCTTTTAGCCGTGTGTGTGTGTGTGTGTGTGTGTGTGCGCCCACCTTCCCTGAATAAGGTGCTGGGCAGGGGATTGGCAAAGGCTCCTTTGCCCCTCCCCTGCTGCTCCAGAGGCACGGCACCATGGCCCAATGGGAGGGGGGAGGGGAGATCCGACCAGGTATATACCTGGAACGGTCAGGTGCCTCTTCCTTTCTCCCCAACTTAGGGCCACTCGCAGGAACTTTTTGTTGGACTTTACCTGGACTGCTGCTTGGATCCCTTGTAGGTAAGTGGGGGGGTCCACCCCTCCAAGCAAGTTCCCCAGGGAATGGAGATCCCCTATTCCAACAAAAGGGGGTGGTGCCCTGAACTTAATTTAAGGGTCCCCTAGGAGGGGGCACATTTAAAGGGCTCCTGGGAAAGTGAAGGCGCCCATAGGTGAAGGCCCTGGGGTGGGCTTCACGTTGAGCGCTGGTGCGTCGGGCGGTGACACTCAGTTTTTGGTTGTACGAGCCCCTGGGGGAGACCATTGGAGCGCTGCCTCTTGGATCAGCGCAGCGGCACTAGGTAAACACTTGGAGGGCTCCTGGGGTTTGTGTGTGTTCTGCGCGAGTGCTGCCAAGCTAGGCGACTGCGCTCAGTTTTTGATTGTATGAGCCCGTGGGGGGGAGGGGCTTGAAGTGCCGCTGCCAGGATCAGCGTGGCAGTGCTAGGTAAATACTTGGTGGGCTCCTGGGGGGGGAAACACGTAGAGTGCCACCGACAGGATGGGTTGGCGGATGGGAGGAGCACCCTGGGAGGGGGTGCCCATGGAGCGCCGTGCGGTGGTGGCACTAGACAAATACTTGGAGGGCTCTTGGGGGTGGTGGTCATGTGGAGTGCCACCGTGCTGGGTTGTGACATGCAGTCCCTGATTGGTGGAGCCCCTTGGGAGAGGGTGCCTGTAGAGTGCTGCATGTGACGGCACTAGGAAACACTTTGAGGGCTCTTGGGGAGGGCATGGGGAGTGCCGCCGCACCGTGCCGGGTGGCAGCGCTCAGTAGTTAATAGAGGGCCCTCCCTTTTAGGGGGGCCCACGTGAAGCGCCGTCACCTGGACTGGCGCGGTGGCGTTCTGCATTTGGTGGTACCCCTAGGAGATGGGGCACGGGGGGCAGTCCACATGGAGCACCGCTGCATTGTGCTTGGGGGTGGCGCTAGGAATACACCGGGGATGGCCTGAGGGGGCTTTGTAGGGATTTTTTTTTTTAACAAGGTCTCTAGGAGGGGGTCCACATGAAGGGTCCCCTTGCAGGGTCAGGCGGCGGTGCCCAGCAAACAATGGGGAGCACTTCCGCCTGGATAGCGCGGCGGCACTCGGGAGGCATCTAGGGTTTCCCATGTAAAATGGCCCCTGGAAATAAAGGAAGGCAGAAAGGAAAGGGGGGGGTGGGGGAGGAAAAAAAGAGAACAAGTACGAGTGGCAATGCCTCATGGTGGTGGCGCTCAAAACACTACACCATGCATACTCTCTTCCCCCCTCTCTCCCACCCCATGCCAACACAATGGGGTTAACAAAACCTTTGTGTTTCCGGTAAGTACAGGTCGACATGGCGCATATGAGATCTAGTCGGGGTGGGGACTCTCAGGACAGTCTACAGGCCCCCCATCCTCTAATGTTGGGAGGAGGTGAGCCCGGTTGAGGGCTGTTGTCACCCCTGCTCCGACGGGGGGGCCTGGGAGCAGCTAGACAGCGCTCCCAGGTACACCCTGCAGGAGGTGACTGCGATGCTAACCACCTCATTGGATTCAGTGCACACTCAGGCGAGGCGGCTGGAGCTCCCCCGCCTTCAAAGCAGGTGCAGGGCCGAGGAGGGTGGGCCCCTGTTCCCACCAGGATGGAGAGCGAGGTGGGATTACCGTAGGTGGATGCCAGGAACATGGTGATTGTGGCGCAGACAGCCTTGATGGAACAAGGTGAGTACAGATTTCACAGGTCCCACAGTTATCTGTACTGTAGACTCTATGGGTCTGGGGGGTGTTGGCCAGACCTGTAGTGTGGACGTCATTGCAGGGCCCAGTTCTGCAGCCGATGGACTGACCGTACAGTTGGGGTGGCAGGGGCTCTCAGGCTCAGCAAGTTACAGGCCCCCTGTCCTCAGGTAGTGGGAAAAATTGGCAGCGCTCGTGCTAGATGCCAACGCTGCAAGCCCAGTTTGGGGTACAACGGTAGTTGACACAAAGGTGCATGCCACTTACGGGCGGCCGGGTTTTACTCCAGGCTTACATGCTTATGGCATCCCCATCTCCTTGCCTGGTCATCACCTGTCCCTGGACGACCAAGGAGAAGATATGGAATCGGGAATTTTATGTTACAAGGGGAGGAGCCCGGCGATGAGGACGGAGAATCCAACAAGGGGAAACAAAAAAGGCCCCCAGTACCCAGAACCTGGGGGAAATGGTCAGCCTGTTTTTACATCTATATGGAGGGGTGGAATGGGGGGTGGTGTACAGATTTCCAAGTAGGGCATGGCAGTTAATTCAATACCCTGCTACTATACAGAAAGCTTACTCAAATTTGGGGGGGCGGGGGACAGCCTGGCTCCAATATGATATGTTTAGTCGTAGGGCTGTATCTAACCCCCACACACGCTGGAATATTATCTATTACAACATGTATTCACAGACCATGGCCCCTCACTGCCCTGTGGTAGGCAGACGAGCGGGGTGGTAATTCCAGGGCCTTCGAAGCAAGTTTATGGTAAGCCAGTATGCTGGGCTTTCAATGGGAAGGGGTGTTTTCAGGTCTGTTGTAAATACGCCCACGCCTGTGCAAACTGGAGGTGGTCACCCTGCCTCTTCCTGTTTCAAGGGGTGGTCCAATTCTGAGAAGTAGAGGTTTGCAACTAGGGGCTCCAAGCAGGAATGGCAAGGGGTGGGGGGGGGACAACAGGCTGGAGGGGATCATGGGTTTGCCAATCAGGCTTGATGTGCTAGGTCCCCTTCAGCGTTACCTGAATAGGCTCGATGCTGATTACCTATGGCCGGGTTTTTCTGAGGGTTTCGAGATTCCTTACAATGGGTCCTTGGGTCAACCAGATGACTAACAACCTGAAATCTGTGCGGGGAATGGAGGATGTGGTTTGGAACAAACAGTAAAGAGACAGCGGCGGGGCGGGTGTCGGGCCCATTTGCATCCCCTCCATTTCGTCCTTTGAGGTGCTCCCCGCTGGGGATAGTACCAAAAAAGCCCCTGGGTGAGTATCAATTGATACATCACTTGTCATACCCCAGGGGCAGTTCTGTCAATGATGGAATTGAACCCGTGCTGTGCTCAGTACAGTACACATTTTTGATGCGATGGAGTGTATCATACGTGCATTTGGTAGGGGGACACTCATGGGGAAATGTGATATAAAGTTGGCTTTCTGCCTGCTGCTGGTATCCCCGAGGGATTTCAACCTCTTGGGTTTTTTCTTTAGGGGTCAGTTCTTCTACGACAAAGTCATGCCCATGGGCTGTGCCATTTCCTGCTCTGCTTTAGAACCCTTTAGCACCATGCTTGAGTGGGAAGTGAAGGACAGGGCAAGTTTACCTTCCATATCGCAATATCTCAATGATTAACTCTTCTCAGGGCAGGCAGGCTCTCAAGAGTGTGGTCAGCTTATGTCCGTGTTCGCTACGGTAAAGCCAAGCTGGGCAACCCATTGGCAGGGGGAAAAATGGAGGGTCCAGCGACCTGGCTCTCCTTTTTGGGCATAATGATTGACAGTGTCTTGCACATTGAGCCTCCCTCCTGACAAGCTGACGTCTCTATTGGTGCTGCTAAGATGCACGGTGGGCGCCAGAAAGGTGACATTAAGAGCCATGCAAACTTTGCTCGGCCACTTAAACTTTACCTGCAGAGTAGTTGCCCCCAGAAGGGCTTTTTGCGCATGGCTAGGCTGAGCCACAGCAGGTATGATGGCCCCCCATCACCGCATTCGGATATCCAAAGGCCTTTGGGGAGGACGTTAGGGTCTGGCTAACGTTCCTCGATAATTACAATGGGATTTCTCTGTGGAGGGAAGTGCAGTTGCTGGAGGCGGACCTTCAGGTGGTATCTGATGCTGTGGGGGGGTTCGGTTTGGGGTTTTTCTTTCAGGACAGCTGGTGCGCCCAGCGGTGGCCACCTGAGTGGGCTTCCACAGAGCGGCTCAGGGACATAACTTTTCTGGAACTCTTCCATTACTGGTGGCTTTGGAGCTCTGGGGGCAGCAATTCCGGGACTCCAACATACGTTTTTGGTCTGACAGTTAGGCAGTGGTACAGGTAATCAACTGACAATCCAGTAAATCCAGCAGGGTCATGGTCTTGGTCTGCTGGTTTGTTCTGATGTGCCTTTCCTTTAACATGTATTTCTTGGCCAAGCACGTGCCTAGTGTACATAGGGAATCAGCAACATCATTCTATCGTTTTCAGATGGAGTGGTTTCATTCCCTGGCGTCAACATCCACCCAGAGGTGATGCTGGAGGCCTTGTGGAAGCTTGGGAGCACAGATTAGATATGGGCATTAGAGCTGCTGTATCGAGCTCAACCTGGCGAGCATACACAAACTATTTCCGGGAATTCCACAATTTCCTGTCCACACAAGGGTTTCAGGAGAAAAGGCCCATCCCTCCCTGTCACATGGAGTGTTTCACGGCACACCTAAGTTGCTGGGGGTTAGCCCTGCGTACCATAAAGTGTTGCCTATCGGCTATTGCCTTTTTCTGCAAGGCACATGGGGTGCCCGACCCGTGTGTGGGATACAGGTTCTGCAGGGCTGTTGAGGGGTGGGCTAGGGAAGAGGGGCCTAGAAGGGATACCCGTCAACCGATGCCTGTTTGGTTGCCTTGCTGCCTCGGCTCTGTACATCTCCCTATGAGGTATTGCTTTTCCAGGTGGTTTTTTCCACTGCATTTTTTTTGCAGCATTAAGGATCAGTGAGCTGGTACCCTCTTCCCAGTGCGATCGGTCGGGTGTGGCCCTGGAGTTACGGGACGTGGCCTGACTGCCTGACTCTGTCGTCATCACAATTCGGCAATTCAAAACTGATCAGGAGGGTCGGGGCCAGCTATTGACGTTGCGCCGATCCCCAGCCGGGGTGGTGTGTCCGGTCTTGGCAATGGATGCCTATTTGGATGTTCGCCCATGCCTGAAGGGCCCTCTTTTCATTCATTTGGATTGGACATTTTGGACCAAATTTCAATTTCGGGCAATCTTTTAAAAGGGCATAGCGATGCTGTGTCTTCAACCGTCTGATTATGGGTCTCACTCTTTCTGAATCGGGGCTGCATCCACAGCAGCCACAGGGGGGCTTGCTGCCTCTCAGATTACGGCAATAGGCAGATGGAGGTCATGCGCTTATCGCACTTACATACGGCCATTTAGCCCTTCTCAGTAGGCTTTGACCAGTCAGTAACAATATTGTTTTATCATCTGCAGACACGGGATGGCTTCTCACCATCTGGATATGTGGGCACAGCATTGTGTGTTGGGCTGACCACCACACAGCCAATTCTGACTTAGGTACCCAGTTGGGTTTTGGACTACAGGCACATCTTTATTGGTTTGGGCGCAGTGGAATGTGATGGGAACACCTGATGCTTTCACTGTTCTGCAGGGCTGCATGCTTTGGGCCGCCTGACATCCTGGTCATCCACTTGGGCGAAAATGACCTTGGCCTACGCAGCGCATGGGAGCTCACTGGCGAGATGAAGAATAACATTTTCGAATTGGTAGCTGCTTGGCCACAGGCCTCCATATGGTGGTCGGATTTGCTAGAGTGTTGCACTTGGCGGTATACCACCAAGCCAGGCAAGATAGACCGAGCAAAGTGGAAGGTCAATAGAGCTATGTGGGCATTCTTGGAACATGTAGGAGGCTGGGTGGTACACCATGAGTGGATTGTGTGCCGGGATGCAGGCCTTTTTCTAAAAGATGGCGTGCATATGTCACTGCAAGGGAATGCTATTTGGTTGGACGACTTGAGGGCTGTTTTACATAGCCATTTAGGTATACCTGTGTGTGTGTGGGGGCGGGGGGAAGGGTTGAGTGAAGTTCCTCCCCCTTTTTATGGCAGTTAGCGAAGTAGGACCAATGCTGTGGTAAGGCTCCCTAAGAGCTAAGGCGATGCGCTTGCACCCCATCACCACTTGGGCAGCGGGGGGGTTGTAAGGGTGGTGGCCTCCGCCCATGCTCGGAACGGTTGGAATTGGGGCATCAACCCGCCCTGAGCCAAGAGGAGGATGAATTCGAAGGGTTGAATCACCCGGGTTAGGTGGGCAAGAATTAGCTCAGCTCACCTTACCTGCTTTGGATAGCATGGTTCCTCTCCGCTGCATACCATACAGGCTCTTATATTGGTTGTTTTTTGTTAGTTATGTATACAGTGTAATAAAGTTGCGGCTGATGCCTCTCTATCCCAAAGCGTGTCCTCACTGTTCTTATGGGGAGTGTGGGCACAAAGGACAACCTGTTATAGTGTTGATATGGTCACGGATCCTCTTCCAGGATCTATTAACCTTGACACAACTCCTGCTACAGTAGAGCAAGGAAACAGTTTCTCTGCACTCACGCCAACAGTTTGGAGAAGGTATGATATTACCTTTAGCTGAAAGGTGCGGCGTTTTATAGTATCACATAATTAACTTAAATTGCGGCTGTCTGACTTCCAATGAATTTTTAAAATCTGTTGCTATTGTTCTGCAGCAACATATTCCTTTATTGTGCTGGCTCATTTGGCCCTGACAATCCAAACAATATACAAAAGAAAATTCAATATCCTAAATCAAAATTTACCAAAACAATATTTACATAAAATAAATTAAAGTTGTTTAGATTTTATATATTAAAAATAAATGTGCACCCAACAAATCCACCGTGTCCTCTGGTTTACTGAGAATGATTGTCCTTATCATTTCAAAGAATCCAACATTAAGCATGGTTGAAAAAAGTTTCTACTCGGTTACACAGATGTTATAACAGGTCATCCATAGAACAGAGAGCCTGCTATGTTACACAAACAGCTAAACTATTGTCTCTCCATTTAGATGCTATAGCAGCAAATATTGCAACAGCTTCAGTTACCTCATTATTCTTATAATTTAACAGATAAATTAGTTTCTGCTGATTGTCCAGTGCTCCCTTATTTTAAACTTCCTCATCAGTCTATCTGTCGCTGCATCCCAGAAATGATCCAAATACACAGTAATGGATTTTAAATGGCCACACTCTTTTTATTGCCAGATTATAGTTATTAAAATAGGAAGAGGAAGGAACACCCATCAACATCTAGGGTCCAGTTAACTTGGTTTTTAATAACAATAATAACCTTGGGCTGCCTGAGGGATCTCAGATTTTCAGCCCTTTAATTAATAACGTTCAGTCACCCTTCTCCCCCCTGACAATGTAAACCCCTGGGGGGAATCAGGGTGGTTTGGCCCCTTTAGGGAACCTTATCTGAACTTTCTGTGGGGATGCCCTTAGGTGTAATAACCCATTGGGCATACTGTATCCCCACATCGTGGGATGAACACTTATACTGGCCGCACCCAGCCCTTGCACATGGTTCTATTCCCCATCTCTTAAGGAGATGCCTTACTAAATACCGTACCCCTACTTACAACATAATTAAATACCCCCTGGACCCAGGCCACTAAAAACCGTCAGACTAAGCTTGTTTGATTCCCCTCCCTTCCTACAACACCAGTTTGATTCCCCTCCCTTCCTACAACACCTTTTGTATTGCCTCAAACTAAACCTTTTAGGTATATCTGTATACACAGGTCAGATATTCGGACACCGTCCACCCAGTATAACTCCAGCTTAAGTATCTAATTTTAGCATGATTTATAACCTGGTCACCCTGAGATAGCAACCACCTTTCCATTTGTTTATTCACTTTCTTCTACCCCTGTCCAACTTTCCTGACCTATTAGCCCACTTCCATAGCCGTCTTTCCATCAACTGAGTCCAGAGAATCAACACCTCAGGGAGCAAGTTTTTAATCTTGGTAATATGCGCCCCTAACCATTTTAACAGTTCCATTCCCTTAACCCACTCTACATTTTTCTCCCCCAAATGGACGACAACAACATCATCAGGGTGCCGTGGAAACGGTCCAGCATACACTGTTGGCAACAGCTGCTCCCATAGCATTCCCCGCCTTCCACTCCAAACTACCCCGACCTTCTCGCTGAGTCCCAGCTGAGAACCCTGCTTCTGTCCTGCTGCTTTAGCCGCCTAGTGCACAAAACTGTGACCCACGATCCAAACCATTCGTCTCTGGACCATGGCTGTTGACCCTGAAAACATTTAGAATCCGTTACAACATTAAACACCATAGGAAAATAACAAATCTATTCTATAAGAAGCCTAATGTAAGATCTAAACACACTAGATCACCAGTGCCCGATACCCTTTATCTTTTCCTCAGGGATCCCTTCAGCTGCCGCAACAC
The DNA here is from genome assembly GCA_003113815.1 of Sphenodon punctatus. Lineage (NCBI taxonomy): Eukaryota > Metazoa > Chordata > Lepidosauria > Sphenodontia > Sphenodontidae > Sphenodon > Sphenodon punctatus. Next base: position 1,527,039 of record QEPC01015050.1, read on the forward strand.
TTGCAGCTCCAATTCTAAGAGCAAACCTTTGGGATGCTAACCCTGACCTTTTTTGCACACTTGCGTAGTACTGTGCTAAACTGATAATGTGTTACCAATGTACCATCCTCGTGCACAAACAGCATACCTTCTTCCCCCCTGCACCAATGCTGAAACTGGGCAAGGCTTGACCTCTTTTGCTTTATGCAGAATAACCACTTGACCCCTCCCCTTCTGATCTGCCTTAGACCTTCGAACAACCACCCACGAAATATTATCTTTTAGACCCACATCCTTTCTTTCCAACCCTCTTGAGAAAAAGTCCCATTTGGACTCCGACACCACTCCCCTACTCTAAATGCTCCCCAAAAAGCTAGCGTAAAGATTGCCCTAAGTAAACTGTTTTCCCATTGACTAAAGTAAACCTTTTCCAACACATTACAAATGTTGCCCAGCATAGGGATAGTAATTGGGCCCTTCATCCCTTTTTCTTGGATGCTGCTATGCCCAGCCTTCTAACATGCGCTTGATATAAACACTCTGCTCAGGCACAGGGAACCAAGCCAACCCACTCATGAATGATAGTCAGGGCCCCGAGGGATCCGCGGGTCTGCGAATCGCAGATTTCCCGCGGAATTCCCCTCCCCCCGCGGAATCTCCTGCCCCGCTTCCCCCAGCGCAGAATTTCCAGCCTGCGCTGCGGGGACGCGGGGCAGGAGATTCTACGGGGAAAGGGGAATGAACAAACCCTCGGGGCTTCCCCTCCCCAGCCTCCCCAGCAGCCCAGGGCCCTTTAATTTGCTTACCAGGGATGGCTGCAGCAGCTGCTCCGTCCAGCACGCTCTTTTCCTGCTCGCACTTCCTGGCCCCTCCCGACGGGGCTCTCAGGGCGACGCAGCCCGATGACGTCATCCGGCTGCGTCGCCCTGAGAGCCCCGTCGGGAGGGGCCAGGAAGTGCGAGCAGGAAAAGAGCACGCTGGACGGAGCAGCTGCTGCTGCCATCCCTGGTAAGCAAATCCTTTTGGGGTTTTTTTGGGGGGGTGGGGGGTGGGAGTCAAGCACGCCCCAGCAGCTGGGGAGGGCAAGCCCCGGCAGCTGGGGAGTGGAGGCCCTGAGGGTTTACCATGCGGGGGGAGGAGGAGGCAAACCAAGCCCCCCCCCCCCATGGTAAATCGCGCCGAGGCGCAGAATTGGCCCCTGACTCCCGCGGAATTTTAAAAAAAATTCCGCGGAAGAATCGGGGCCCTGATGATAGTGCAGAATACTTGTTCGCTGTCATTTCAGGGGAAGACCTTTGTGGTGAAATGCTAACCTGAACTGGATCAAATGAGAGTCTGGGATAGGAAAACCTAGCGTCCAACCCTCCCCTAATCTAAAAGCCTGAAACTTGCCGAGTGCCCTCTTGTAAGCCACCCTTGTCCTGGAGGCCAACGAACCTTGAACTGCTTCAAAAAATTCTATGAGCCAAGGCTCGACAAGTCCGGTGGTAGACGCTTCAGTGACTTGCATGCCGCTGGAGCCAAAAGATGAAAATGGTCGATTTGGAATTGAGAGAGGGCATCTGCAATGCTGTTAATCCTGGCACATGCTTTGCTATAAAAAGAATGTTGTGCAAAATTTTAGCACAAACGCCCTCACTAGCCTCATTACTCTGTGGGTTTTTGGACAACAAGGTATTGACTACATGAACTCCCGCCGTGTTGTCGCACCAAAAACGGACCGTCCTGTTGTCTAACATCTTGCCCCAGATGTAAACTGCAGCCACTATTGGGAACAATTCCAGAAATGTCAGAACTCTAGTTATCCCACCCAAGAGCCAATCCTCGGGCCATCGCACCCTACACCACTTCCCCCTAAAATACAGACCAAAGCCGAGGGCACCTGCCGCATCCGAATCAACCTGAAGTTCTGCTTTCAGTAAGAGGTTCTGTCTCAAAAATCCTACTCCATTAAAATCGGATAAGAAGGAAACCCATGTCAATAAATCTGCCCTCATTTCACTAGTTATCCTCAGGTGATGAGGAGGAGGAAGGTTACTTGCCACCTTCTCATAGAGTCTACACAAAAATGCCCGTCCTGGTGCCACTACTCAGCAAGCAAAATTGAGGCTCCCCAGCAGTGACTGCAGTTGTTTAACAGTCACCTTGGGAAGCCGAAGACAGGCATTCCTTCCTTCCCTTAAACCCACTATCTCCTCATTGAGGAGGCGCGATCGTTCTCTAACAGTATCAAGCTCTATACCCAAATGCCAATAGCGTTGCTGGCTCCTCTGTTTTCTCTGGAGCCAGTGGGACTCCAGGCTCCCTAGCTACGTCCTAGAGGAGATACGTGGAGATCACCCATTGGGGGAGCGTCAAAAGGACCTGCTACATGCCACTCACTGCACTCTTTCACGAGCTTGATGTAAACCACATGCTCAAGACCTCTCACAGATTTTAAATTAACTGCGACCCTGCGGGGAGTAACCCCTACCGCAGGTATGCAAAACCCGTCCCTGAAATCCTCACCTACATAACTCAGCACTTCTTTATCAGGGTAATCCTGAAGCGCTGTCATTAGTGCTTTGTATTTAACTGGGGTTGAGGTCCTTCCCTCCCCCATGCTGTGATGATCCCTGCCTGCCTTCGCTAGATTTATCAAACATTTGAGCTTCGCACAGTTAGTGGCCGCATGGGGGCCACCACAGAGAGAGAAAAAGTGACAAAAGCGGCAAGGGAACCGTGTGCACCTCCCCGAATTGAAATGCCAACAGGGCCTATGCCCCTATTCCCCCTGCACCCGTCTACCATTGCTGGTTCGTTGACTGCTGCCACACCCCCTTTCACCATCACATGGCCGCTATCAGTTCGTGGAGCACTGGTAGCATTGTTCATGCTCTCCAGCCACAAATCATTTGCGTGGATATCCCAATGCATACCCGGAGTGATAGCACCCTGTGTCTAAATGCCTCATTGTACACTAACCAAGCGCCAGGCCTACCTGTGTCAAATGCTGTTCATATTATGTCCTGATATTTTACCAGGCCAGCAGCTTTCTCTGGGAATGCCTGAATCATCACTCCCAAATATATGGAATAGGCCGCTGTCCAATTGGACCAATTCTGGTCCACTTTTGGATGCTTAAACTGTTCCTTATCCTTCTTTTCCTCCTCGTCATTGGGATCAGGTATGGGATCACTATACAGAAGTGCAAAAAGATCCACATACTTCCCCCTCCAAATCCTATCTCTGGTGGATTGCAGGAGGTGAGCCCCAATTGGAGCAGACACATCTGCATACCCACCCCCAACGGGGGCTGCTCCCTTACTTGCCCACCATAACAGCTCACCTCCGCATGCAGTTGCTTAGCTTGGCATTGACACAGCAAGTCCTGCACCCCACAACCTTTGGGGGCTGCAGAGAGTCCCACACAAGGTGGCCTACCTGTCACAACACCCATCTCGTGCTGACCAGAACAAACCTGCCTTGTCAAGCCATTAGCTGGCACTCCCGAAACCTGCCCACAAGGTGTCCATGTAGAGCCAGGCTCCTGCCCCGGCCAGGGGACTCACTTACCCTTCCATGCCATTCTCTGCCCCCCACCACCTGAAGCATGAGTCTGCAATCCTTGCAGCGACCCACACTCCTGTGATGAACTGCCTAACCCCCCAACCGCACCCACGCTCACCTGACCTCATTCTTGAACTCACCACTGAAGACTTGTGGGTGCAAGCTGTGGCTTTGGTAATTTTGCTGCCAGCTCTTTGATGGTCTTCTCCAGTGCTGCCACTTGGTTGGCTAAATTCTGCGCTGGATCAGTCTCCCCTTCAGCCATCTGTCTCCTAGGTCATCTGGGTTCTGGAGCACCCTCCTTAAAACGAGACGAGGAAATCCTCCTCCCAAAACTTTTTCCTGTCCTTCCCTTTGCATTACAGGCTGCTCATACTCGGCTACAGGGAGGGAATCGTCCACTTGATCGTGCCCTTCCCCATGCTGCACCTCTGGCTGTACCAAGGCGTCAGCAGTGTGGGGATCATCAATCCCTCCTTGGGCCCGAAATTCAACAAGGCCAACCACAGTGAATGCAAGGTGCTGAATCATCTCTTTGCACCCACCTAGTTTGGCCTGCAGTGACAACAGCAACGGGCTGTTCTCATCGCCCTGCCCAGGGTCACCATGGGCAGAACCAGGCCGCTCCCTGTATCCTCCTCTTCCCTGAGGAGGGTGCCTAGCTGGCCCAGGCCTATCACCTGCTCTCCCTCTCACCGTTGGGGCCATCACCCTTATTTTTGGGCATTACTGAACCCGGATTTGTCCCCTAAAAACCCAGATGGGGTAAACAAATTGCCCCACAGCAATCCCCAACTCTATGAACTGCAGAGGGATACTACACCCTCACCTATTCTCAGCTGGGGCAAAACAAACTGCCTGCACAGCAATCCCCCACTCAACTGCCAAGGGGTATCACACCCTCCCCTATTCCCAGGGGTAAGGAGCCACTTCTAAAAATGGAGGGATGCAAGCCTCCTCCATTTCTTCTTCCACCGGGAGGCCTCCAGCAAGGCCAACGCCTTCCACCCCCTTTTCAAAGTTTAATTCTACCTGGCTCCCAAAAGACATTCAGCGCTGACTCACCCACCACCAATTGCCAGCACCTGTTAAATCGCCCCTCAGCCACTCTCCGCTCAAACGAGGTGATGAAGGATCTAAAATCACTGCTTCTCCATGTCACTCTGAATGGAGAGCGAGGTGGACAGTTTTGCCCTTCCCTCCAGGGAAAGTCTCAGAGTGTGATCTTCCAGCTGCACTGAAACCCCCTGGTTCCTAGGCAACCTCATGGGGCTCTTCCTGCCGGCACGAAACTGCACCAGCTTCCTCTTACAGCCTGGTCGTGTCCCTTGCTCTTTCTTCACAGAGGGAGAGGGACAAACACCTCCACCCCCCAAGTCTGTTGCTGCGTGTGGGGGTGTGTGAAGGCACTTCTAGGCTTTGAATATAAAGTACAAAATAGAAAATAATGTGGCAGGTCTTCAATATCCCCAAAATTACAAATACATAACCATTCTTGCCAGGGAACACCTTGATACCTGCCCATTATTATAGCAGTTTGTGTGATCTGCAATCTCAAGGCAGTAAAATCCTTTCTTTGATTAGGATTCAGGATATTCTTTAAATAATCTGGGGTCTCCAATCCTGGCAGCCAATTTTTATAATATGGAGAAATATGAGAAATGGCTGCCTGAGATTTTTGCATCTGATGGTCAATATCTTTAATCCTTATCTTAATCATCTTTACAGCCTCATTAAATGAAAACTCAGAAACAAATTCAAAAGAAAAGGCTAATTGATTTTAGGTTATTGATCACCCTCTTCTGCTAGTCATTCTTCTTATGCCAGATTACACTCATTTTTTCTAATAAACATAGTTTCACTAAGGATTCTGGCGGAGACTACAAGATCTTCAAAAAGAACACCAGCATCAAACCACTAATTCTAGCCATCAGGGATTTTATCCCCCCTCCTTATTATTATTATTATTATTATTATTATTATTATTAAACATTTATAAAGCGCCAGTTGCAACCTGGCGCTGTACAGAACATACAATCAGATGCGGTCCCTGCCTGTGGCTTACAATCTAAAAGACAAGGAGGGGGAGACA
>QEPC01015050.1:1536677-1549305 GCA_003113815.1 Sphenodon punctatus
AGCCCTGCTCACCTGGAGGGGATGAGCGCTGCAATGGCTGCTGGGGGCTTTTGGGGGTGGAGCCCTGCTCACCTGGAGGGGATGAGCGCTGCAATGGCTGCTGGAGGCTTCTGGGGGTGGAGCCCTGCTCACCTGGAGGGGATGAGTGCTGCAATGGCTGCTGGGGGCTCCTTATCTTATGATTGCTGGCAAAGTTGACTGTGGAACCCCTAAAAGCCCTCTCAGAAAACTATTTTGTATGACTTCTAGCTGGTTAACACCGACAGAATCATGGCCCTAATTTTGAGATAACTTTAGCTTCAAATATTTTAAGAGCTAGTTCAACTAAGAAACCTTTTGTTCTCTAAAATATTAATAATGTTGATACCATAGGTATCCTTGTTTGCTTTCTATTATGAAAATGCGGTAACCATGAGATGCAAATGTCACCCCTAAAAACTTAAAAGTTCGTACTTGTTCAACCTCATTTTCTGCCACTAACCATTTAGTTGGTTTGAACCTATTACAAAAAAATCATAATTTTGTTTTTTGTATAATTAATAATTAGCTCTTCATTTAGATACTCCTCTGCAAAGTCTTAAAGCAGCCAACAAAATCCCAACCTACTAGTAAAAAGCAGGACAGTATCATCTGCGTACATTAGTAAGGCACCCTCTGAGCTCCAATCTTAAGTGCCACATAATCTTTATTACTATTATGTCTGACAATCAAGCAGTTGACATACAATTTTTATTTATTTATTTATTAGCCGCCCCCTTATGCCCAAGGCATCTCTGGGTGGCGTACAACATAAAACCATAATCTAAAATAACGATAAAACACAAGCATATCAACCTTTAAAACCCTCTAAAAACAACCACCCCCAAAGTTTTAACCCAATCCACCATCCCCTCCTCCTCCGAAGGCCTGGGAGAACAGGCCCTTTAGATTATGCCCTTGATACTCCAGGTTTTGATTCAGGCGTGTGTATTATTAGCCTCAAGCCCCTCTGGGACATCTAAGAAGCGCAGATTGTATTTGTGGCTCCTGTTTTCTAGGTCTTTGCACTTCTCTTCCAGGTGTTGTATTCTGGCCAGGATAGAACGCCTCTGTGAATCTGCGTCCAGCTCTCTCGCCTCCACACTGGAGATCCACTTCTCTGTGGTATCGACTCTTTTGCTAACCACCTCAATTTTTTTTGTTCACCAGGACTATAGAGGAGTGGACTTTGGCAAACTCCTTTGTGACCTGCTCAAGTAGACTTTCTCTATCCTTGCAGGCAGCCTGGAGTTTGGTTTTAAATGTTGGCGAAAGCCGCCGAGCAGTGGGAGCAGGCGGCCTTGTCGACTTCTTGCTGAGCCTGAGATTCTGACACAGCTGCTTGAGCACCCGCCGTTTTGTCTCGCAGGCTCTGATCCATCGCAATAGGCCTGGGAACTGAGGAAGGTGAACAGTACCTTTTGTACGGTGTTCCTTTCTTTATTTTCTTTCTCCTTTTGAGGGGGGTTCAGTTTACCTCCCCCCATAAAGATCTGAGAGACTGAGTTGTGTGCTTGACCATTTGTCAGGGTGATTTTTCCTCTGGAGGGGAATGGTGGTCTGAGGCCTATCTTAGACTTGAGAGCACTTAACAAGTTTATCAAGTCTTTCAAATTCAGAATGGTAACGCTGGTCAAAATGATCCCCTTCCTTTCAAAGGGTGCATGGTTCTCTGCTTTTGGATTTTTAGGATGCATATTTTCACATTCCCATACACCCAGCTCACACTAAATACCTCAGAATTCACATCCAGTGGTAACCACTATCAGTACAAGGTTTTTCCTTGCAGCCTGTCCACCTCTCCAAGGGTATTTATGAAGTGCCTTACACCAGAAACAGCATACATCAGAAAATGAGAGATGTCTTTCCTTATCTCCGAGATTGGTTGCTTGTTTCCCACACAAGTCATCAGCTTGAGAAAGAGAGAGTGAGTTTACTATTGACCTTTTACAACAATTAAGATTTGTCCTAAACTTCCAAAAATAAGTTTTAACCCCATCTCAGACAATTCATTTTATAAGTGTGAATCTTGACTCCGGTCAAGAAAGAGGCTTCCTTCCAGTAGAAAGGCTACATACCCTCCAGACCTCCATCTCCACACTCCAGTGTCCTCCAACACAAACTACACTTGTCTTCCTATAGCTCCTCAGTCACATGGCCTCTAAGACTGCGAATGAGACCTCTTCAACACGGTCTAGCATGTAAATACACCTCATGGTGGATGATCTCATCATGCACTTGACTCTACTCCCTTCCATTCTTCAGGCTCCACTTCGGTGAACGATGGAGGTCCATTTGCTAGAGGATGTACGTTTTGCCCAACCTTCTCCAGAAGTCTTAATTACTACAGATGCATCCATGCTAGCTTGGGAGGTCCATGAAATGGTATACAAGTAAGTGCAGCTTGGAGTATATTGGAAACGTTCCCACCACATAAATCTTCCAGAACAGGTCAATAAGGTGTGTGATGACAGCGTTTCTACTACACATCTAATGAAAGAAACTACAAATTGCTATTGACAAAAACCACAGTGATGTGGTATATAACTAAACAAGATAGTACCTGGTCTTCCCATCTCTGACCACTTCCAAAGTTTTATTACTTCCCTGCAATCGCCCACTCATGGGGAACCTAAGCAGAGCTCCTACACTACAGCACGAATGGATGCTCAACACTTCAGTGACTCAGAACTTATTCAGCATGTGGGGCCACCCTCTCGTAGACCTTTGTGACACCACAAAATGCACAGTGCCCTCACTTCTGCAGCAGGGCAGGAATAGAGAGAGGTTCCCTGAACGATGCATTCCTAATCCATTGGGGAAAATCAATTTGGAAAACCACGCTCTAGTCCTCTCACATTAACTATTGTAACTTCCTCCTTACTGGTCTCCCCTGCTCTGATCTTGCCCCCCTCATCTCCATTCAATGCTCTGCTGCTGCTTTGACCATGTTCAGCCCTCCTCTCCGCCCTACACTGGCTCCCTCTATGGGAACACGTTCGGCACAAACTCCTCGTCTTCACATTCAATGCTCTTTATGGCCTTGCTCCCTCATATCTCTCCGCTCTTGTATCCTGCCACATTCGTGCCCGGGAGCTTTGCTCCTCCTTGCCACCACTTCTCTCTTCCTGCTCTCCATGCCTGGAACTCCGCATACATTCGTTCTGCTCCATCCCTCCCAACTTTCAAATCCCTCCTGAAAAACTGCCTCTCCTGTCAGGCTTTCCCTGACTCATCATGAATGAAACTGCATCCTCCTTCATCCCTTTCTCTTTCTCATAATCTCTTCCCTGTGACTAAGTTAAGCATGTGCAGCTACATCTTCTCAAACTCATGAATGTATCCTTGTCTCTCGTGATGTTCACCTCTCCCTTAGATTGTAAACCGTTGTCCCTTAGATTGTAAGCCGTTTGGGGTAGGGACCTGTTGGTAACTACTGATTGTACAGTGCCAGGTACATATCTAGTGCTATAATAATAATAATAATAAATTAATAATTAAAAAATAAATTAATACATTTTAAGCTTTTCCATCTTTCCCATGAATACCTTGAGTCCTTCTAAAATTCACCCAGGATCGAGCCACGTGCATTCTTGGGGCTGGCCCAGACAACCGTGGTACGCACAACTGGTATCCGTATCCACAAAATGCCTATGTCTTCCCCAGATCTCAGACCACCTCTACCAACAAAGCAGCAGAGTGCTTCACCCAAATCTTTCATCACTGCACCTAATGGCCTGGCTAATATTGCTTTGACATTGCAAGATCTAGAAGACTTAATTGAAGTAGTAGTACAGATCCTCAAGAGTGCTCAAAAGGCCTTGACTAATCAGACCTATGAAGCAAAATGGAAAGGGTTTATCATCTGGACATCCACAAATAATCTCAATGCACAAACTACAATAAAAACATCTGCGTACTTATCTGAATCATCTCAACCCAAAGGCCTGGGAGCATCTTCACTGAAAGCTCATCTTGCTGCTATTTCTGCTCCCAACCTCCCATTGATGTACACCCAGTTTTTTCTTGTTCAATCCTAAAGAGATTTCTCAAGGGCATCTTTAACACCTGCCCTGTCATCAGGGATCTGTGCCTCCCTTGGGACTTAACTTTAATACCGAGTAGACTCATTCTACCATTAGAACTGTTGGCTACCTGCTTATTGCTCTTGCTGTCCCTTAAAGTATGTGTGTTGGTAGCATTAACGTCTGCTAGAAGAATAGAAGAACTCGCAACTCTGTCCATGCTACCCTCCTTACTGATTTTCCAAAATGACAAGGTTACTCTACAGTTGCCTCCTTCATTCAGCATTCCATACATTAGATGTTAAAAGGCCACTGTCTTTTATCTTGATAGAACAAAACCCTTTTGAAAGTCTACTTCTCATTAGCTCAGGAGGTACTTCTCTTGGCTCCAAAGAAACCTCCTAAACCATGTCCTCATGGCTAGTAGAGTGCATCTCGCTCTGTTATACCCTGCCTGACAAGGAGCCTCCTATCTCTCTAAAGCCACTCTGCCAGGGCTATGGCAGCTTCTGCAGCATGGTCTTGCATATTTCCTTTGGACAAGATTTCTAAGGCTGCCACATGGAGCTTGTCTTGCACGTTTGCCAAACGTTATGCACTTCTTCCTTTCCACACCATCAAATGCTGGTTTTGGGAGAGCAGTCTTGCAGTCCCTCTTTAGGTAGCTGCCTCCTCCCTACTGGGACTACTGCTTTTTTATTCTACCATAGGTGAGTGTTGATGGAGCCCCATTCGAAGAAGAAGCTGAGGTTATTCACCTGTAACTTTGGTTCCTCGAGATGACCATCACCCACACACCTTCCCCTCTACATCAGAGCCTTACTTAGAGGACCATTGCTCTGGTGTGGGTGTTGGAAGGAACAGAGGTAATTTGAACCTGTCCTCCTTTTTATAGCACTGCTGTAAGCCCACCAAAAGCATGAACCATTGAGGGAGGAGCCACGGCATGCAAACAAATGACTGCTTGGTGAAACTTTCGGGCCGATCTGCACATGCACAGAACCCGTAAGTGTGATTGACAGAGCCCATCTCAAAGGACCAAGGTTAGAGTTGCATAACCTCAGTTTCTGCACTAGTACTTGTATATATTACCATCTTACTGATATCCCCATAGGCTAGGCTTATCTATGTACATCATTCAGTGTAACGATTTGCAGCATCAAGTCCTTCAACTAATTTTTTAGATTCAAAGAAATTTCAGGTATTGGCATAAAACTTATTCCATTGATGCTTATATAAACAGAACTCCTAGTCCCTGTAAATGTTCAGGAACAGGTAATAATGGGGTATGCCCAGACTTTCTAATTCAGTGAATTGGATTTCAGTACCATTTGAACAACTTTGCTGAATAAATGGAAGAAAAACCTGAAGTCTGTGGCCCAGACTCAGCTCAGTTATACTGGGGAAGGGATGCAAACCCCAAATATGCAAAAATGAAGTGATATGAGTCTTTAATTAAAAAAAAAAACAACTCTGGGGTTCTTTTGGTTACAGAAAAGTTATGTTTTTCTTCATCTTTCAATGAAAGTTTATTTCACTTAAGCTTTAACTGATAATGCTTTAACTTGTTCTTGCTGATAAACAAGAACTGGAAATTCTTATGGTGGAAATATGTATTAACTCGAACATCCGTAGAATTAATTTGGAGTTAAGTTAGTGCCACTGAATTCCAAATTTGACCTCTTGGTTCCTGGGTTCCCGCCACCCACATTTTTTCTTCACAATCTAAGGTTTTCGCATCTGCTCACTGCTTTGCTGATTTTGTTTTAGATTTTTTTTATTATGCTCGTGTGGTTTGGGCTGTGCAGTGTTTTGAAAACTGACATGGATTTGCAAGATCAAAGCTCCTCGATTTAAACGTGGGAAGTTAATGGTGTTTAAAACAAGAAGACTGGGTGGGACTGTTGTTGGCTAATTTGGTTCTCAAAGCAGATGTCTCTCGTAAATGGGATAGCTGAAAGGCATGTTCTGCTTCGCATGTTGAGACTTGTATATTGAATAATATAGATGTTTGCTATCATTCTGAATTCTAAGTGAACTAGAGGCATTGGCAGGACAGGAGGAATGAAACGAGTGATGTGCGGTAGCTAAGGAGGTGGATCAAAGTGTAAATGTTTGGTTATTGGTTTTATAAAACCAATATCCTGTGCAAGGGTTTTCATTAATTAAAGCTTCAGTTTCAATTTCCACAATTTATGTGAGCTAGTGGTAAATGAGACTTGATACAGACAGTGCTGAAGAAACAAAAGAGGGGATGCTGCTTCTGCAGAGAATCGGTGGGTTTGCAAATTTTCCTTGTATTATATAAATGCATAATCTGAGCTTGCAAGAACTGTACCTGATATGCAAGATGAATGGTAGAATGTACATTGAACTGAAGAGCAGGATGAAGATCCACATTTTAACGCCATTGCTACTTAGACTGCCAGAATTGAAAAACAGCATAAATTCTATCGTTCGTATATGTGTATGCATATTTATTTGTGTATTTATTTATTTACATTTTTATCCTGCCCTTCCCTAAAGAAGGCTCAGGATATGCAACATATATAAAAACAATCCATAAAAACAGTTAAAATTCAAAAACTGCCCAACCCTCCCAATTCTCCACATACAACACCCTCTCACCCCACTCACCCCCCCCCCCCCAATATCCCAGCCTGTCAAGTGCCTTTACAGGTCTTACGCCGTCACCAGAAGAAGCTTGGGCTCAAACGAACCTCCAGGGGAAGGGAATTCCATAACATCAGGGCAGCAACTAAAAATGCTCCCCTGTGAGCCCTCGTTGTACAAACAAGCCTAACAGATGGTACCCACAGGGAGGTGATCCCGGCTGATCCTGAGGGCTGTAATAGGCCATGGAATGGAAGGACAGGCTTTCTCTCTGATATGTGGAACTCAGACCATTTAGGGCTTTAACGGTCAAAATCAGCACTTTGAATTGTGCCCAGAAAGCTATAGGAAACCAATACAGAATACAGAGCACTGGTGTAATGTGCTCCCAGCACCTCACCCCTGAAAGGAGATGAGCTATTGCATTCTGCACCAGGTGCAGCTTCCGTACAGTCATGAAGGGCAGCCCCATGTGTATATGTACATATATAGATTTTGGATAAAATATATAATGTATAGCAATATATATTTATTTGGATTCAGAGCCTGCCCCTTCTTGCAGACTTGGGTGGTTTACAAACATTCAGATATATAAAAACTAATAAAAATGAACCATATAAAATTCAAATTAGAATTGCCCCCACCCCTAAAATGTGTGTTCTCCTGCCAAAAGCCTTGCCAAATAAATATCTTAGCCATCTAAAGATGGTCAGACTCTGATGGACCTCCAAGGGGAGGGAGTTCCACCAAGCCACACCTGCCAGCTGCCTGGAACATCAGAGGAGCTGGGAGCCAGAACGTGCCTGTGCTCCCCCCTGTAAGGACTGCCCCCCTGAGTCGGTGAGCGTGGGGAGAACTCCGTGTCCCTTAGGGCCCCCAAGGACTGACATCTACCCCACCTCCCCTTCGTTGCAGAGGGAGGGGGCGTGGCTGGTGACTTCCCTTCTCGTGTTTCCGACCAGTGAGGAGAGAAGAGCCGGGCCTCTCGGCCGGGCCGCAGGCTGCACACCAAAGGACCACTGCTAAAGGACCCTTGATCGTGCAGCAAGTAGTCCGGTGGAAGGGCTGGGTGGTTGTAGATGCTCGGGGATTTGAAGTGGTGGTTGGCAGTAGAAGGGGATATGGCCAACACCGCTGGTGAGAGCAGCGGGGATGATCTATCAGACGGTGGGGGATGCCCCCGTGAAAGGGGGGGCATAGGAAGGGGCCGTCCTGTGAGGGGGCATTATGTGGGAGAGATGGTATTCCCCTCCACTGTTCCGGCAGGGGAACTGAGTGGTGGTGGTGGTAGGGCTGGGTGGGCTGCACCGGGGGAGGGCCGCAGCAATTGGGATTGTCATGGGGCGTGGGAACTATGAAACTATGGGGAGGTGTTATCGCAGTGAGGGACAGGTGGTTGGTGCCTGTTCCTCGCTCAACCTCCTCCGAACTCAGGTAGTATGGTGGCTGAGGATTCTGGGGTCCCCGGTCTGTCATTGGTGCTGTGCAGCGCAAGGTCATTTGCCAATAAGTCATCTACAATCCAGGATTCAGTCCTGGATTGGGCAGCCAAGCTTGTGTGCATCACGGACACCTGGCTGGATGCTGAGTTAGCCCAGACTGGAGGGACAGGGAGGTGGTGTGTTGCCATTGTTTTCAGGGATGGGTTACCTGCAAGGAAGTACTTGGTGCAGATGGAGGCCGGGATAGAGGGCCTCCATCTTGTGTTTTATTTAGTTTAGGACAAAGTGGGGTTCCTGCTGGTGTACCGTGTACCCCACTGCTCAGCAGCTTCCCAGTCAGCCCTAGCGAACCTGGTCTTGCAACAGGTGGTTCTGGGAAATTTTATATCTTCTCCCAGGGACCTTTTGTGGGGGGTCCTGCAGGGTTCCATTGTGTCCCCCTCTTGTTCAATATCTACATGCAGCCATTGGGAGAGGTAGCTGAGGAGTTTGTTATCATCAGTACACTGACAACATGCAACTTTGCCTGTCCTTTTCATCTGATCCGGGTTCTGCTGTCTGTGCTTTCCCGGTGCTTGACAGCTGTGGCAGCTGGATGAGGCTGAGCTGATTGAAATTGAATTCCGATAAGATGGAGGTGATTACTTATTATTGATGGGGTTTGCCCCATGTTGGCATCTCAGGAGCGTGGGAGTGCTCCTGTATCCACAATTGCATCTGGATCTCCAGGTGTCAGCTGTGGCCAGAAGTGCATTCCACCAATTGCACCTGGTGAGACGGCTCCACCCTATATCTGACTCCGATCTGGCCACTGTCATCCATGTATTTGTCACCTCAAGACTGGACTACTGTAATGCGCTTTACATGGGACTGACCATGGTGACGGTTCAGAAGCTGCAGCTAGTGCAGAATGCCGCAGCCCATCTCCTCACTGGGACAGGCTGGCATATTATGCCAGCGCTCTGTGCACTGCACTGGCTGTCTATAGTCTTCCGGGCTCGATTTCAAGGTGCTGGTATTAACTTATAAAGCCCTAAACGGCCTGGGCCTTATCTATTGGAGGGACCACCCCACTTGCTGGGCGCCTGCGTGGCTCTTGCGTTCATCAGGAGCTACCCCCCTAGATGTTTGTTTTTATTTATTTATTTTAAACATTTATTTTAAACATTCGCAGCCATCTCAGTAGCAGCCTATGGTCCACGGTATCAAAAGCGACTGAGAGATCTAGCAGGATCAGAAATTTCAAACATCCTGTGTCCATCTCCCGGCGGAGATCGTCCACCAAGGCCACCAGTGCTGTCTCAGTACCATAGCTGGAGCGGAACCCAGACTGAAAAGGGTCAAGGAAACAGATACTATCCAGATGCGCCTGGAGCTGCAGTACTACTGCCCATTCAATAACCTTCCCTAAAAGGGGAAGATTAGAGACGAGGCGGTAGTTGGCAAGTGCTCCCATATCTAAAGATGGCTTCTTCAACAGGGGGCGCACCACAGCCGCCTTGAGACTGGGCGATAACCTCCCCGCTAGAGGGACACCTTACGCGGGGGACCTCCAAGAAGGTGCGACCGGTGGACCGAGGAGGTCGCCCTGAATTGCGGAAGGCGAGGCGGTCCCTGAGATATCCAGGGCCAAGACCGTACAGGGCTTTATAGATCAAGTCAACATCTTGAATCTGACTCAGTATGTTATAGGCAGCCAGTGCAGTGCATGGAGCACAGGTGTTGTGTGCTCACATCGACCTGTCCCTATTAAGAGACGGGCCGCTGCATTCTGCACTAGCTGCAACCTCTGGGCCACCATATGGGGAAGCACCATGTAAAGCGTGTTACAGTAGTCCAGGCTCGAGGTGATGAAGGCATGGATCAGAGTGGCCAGGTCAGATCTGGAGATGTATGGGCGCAGCCTCTGCACCAGCTACAGCTGGCGGAAAGCCGCCCTTGCCACCACCTTCACCTGTTGATCCAGGCGGAGACCCAAAGTCAATAACACCCCCAGACTCCGCACCTGTTGGACCATGATGGGGTGCACCCCCTCCCCAAGGGGGGCAAGCACCTCCCCCGCTCTACCCACCACCATCACCTCCGTCTTATCAGGCTTGAGCTTCAGTCTGCTCTGCCACAATCATATCGCGATTAGGGCTGATGCGGCAGCGATTCCGTTCCTCCATTTCGGAATTGCCCACGCCACACCGTGACTTTTCTGCGGACATTCCGCTAATTCCGCCGGAATTATGCAAATCGCGGAATTGCGGAAAAATTGCGGAAATTGCGGAAAACTGCTATTCCGCTATTTTGTGGCACTGGCGGAATTGCGGAAGTAGCGAAAATGTCATGTTTCCATGATTCCACTAAGTAGCGGAATTAAATAAGCGGAACCGCGGAATGAAACTAGTGGAATGAAAGCCTCTGCCATGCCGTTCCACTAATTGCGGAAACACTGTTTCCGCCAGAAATAGCTACTGCTGCGATATTCCACTACAGCCCTAATCGCGATGGCCTCCAGATGCTGGGACAGCAAGGAGATGGCAGGACCTGGATCAGTTGAAAACAAGAGGTAAAGCTTGGTGTCATCAGCATATTGGTGGCAGCACACACCAAACCCTCTCATGATCTCCCCCAAGGGCTGCATATATACATTAAATAATAATGGAGACAAGATCAAACCTTGCGGAACGCCACAGTCCAGGGCCCGGGGGCTAGAAATCTCTGCCCCCAGGACAACCCGCTGTGTCCTCCCTGAGAGGAATGACTGGAACCATCTGAGGACAGTTCCATCCAGGCCCCCCAGGTCACACAGTCATCTCAGTAGCAGCCCATGGTCCACTGTATCAAACACAGTTGAGAGATCTAGCAGGACTAGAAATGTTGAATGTTCTGCGTCCATCTCCCAGTGGAGAGCGTCCACCAAAGTCACCAATGCCGTCTCTGTACCATAGCCAGGGCAAAACCCTGATTGAAATGGGTTAAGGAAACCAATGCTGTCAAGATGAGCCTGGAGCTGCCGAGCTACTGCCCATTCAGTAACCTTCCCTAAAAAGGGAAGGTTAGAGACGGGCCGGTAGCTGGCAAGTGTGTCCACATTCAAAGATGGCTTCTTTAGCAGGGGATGCACCATGGCCTCCTTGAGACCTGGCCTATATTGGCACATATGGCATGCACCAATGCAGGCCCTGAAACATGTATTTTTCATAAGTGGCCTGGAAACATATACGTAGGTGGTGCTCTCCATAGGGCTACCCATGGTGACTGGTTCGGAGACTGCAGCTGGTGCAGAATGCGGCAGCTCATCTCCTTAAGGGGACATGTCGTGAGCATGTTACTCCAGTACTCTGCTCTCTGCACAGGCTGCCAATGGTCTGCCGGGCCCAATTCAAGGTGTTGGTGTTGATCTTTAAAGCCCTAAATGGCCTGGGCCCCACCTATCTGCAGGACCGCCTTATCCCCCGGATTCTGGATCGGCCTCTGTGGTAGGCTGGGGAGGCCTCCTTGAGGTTTCCCGGGTGTCGACCATGAGGAGGTCATTCTTGGTGGCTGCCCCGTAGCTGTGGAACTCCCTCCAGTTGGAAGTCTGTCTGTCTGTAGACCTCCCCTCTTTCCATAGACAGTGTAAGACCTGACTGTTCCGCCAGGCCTTTGCTGAGGGAGATGGCATGGGTGGGTTGGGTTAGAGTGAGGGTTTTATCATTGGGTTATTTTAATGTGGGGTTAGTTGTAAATTTTGAATTTTAAAATTTTGTGTGTTAAAATGCTGTTAGCCGCCCTGAGATGCTTATGCAGGAGGGGAGCAGCATATAAACGCAATAAATAAATAAACCCTAGCTGTGATACACCGCGCACAGTGCACTATGGTGTGTGTGTATTTATTTATTTATTTATTTGATAGATTTTTACCCCGCCCCTCCTAAAAACAGCTCGGGGCGGCTTCCAGCAATAAAATACATATAAAAAACATATAAAACAATTTAAATAAATCAACAATACAATTCAACATATTAAAAACCAGGCCAGAGGACTCACTTAAAACAATAAATAAGGTAGGGGAGGTAAAAACCCTCTACCCCCCTCCCCAAAGGCCTGGGCGAACAGCCAGGTTTTACAACTTCACCGAAATGTCAACAGGCTTGGGACTAGGTGGGTTTCCTGTGGGAGGGAGTTCCAAAGGTGCGGCCTGGCCACCGAGAATGCCCTCTCCATTGTGGCCCCCCGCTTAACGTGGGGGACCTCTAAGAAGGCACCCCCGGCGGACCGAAGGATTGGCATGGGGGGAGGGGTGGGGGAGTTGTGCTGTGCATGTTTGACAGTGTGTGGAGAAGAGGGGTGTGTGTGTGTGTATGAAGCTGGGTGTGGAATTCTGCATGTGAAAGTGTGTGTATGGATCTGTCTGTTTATGAACCGGGGGTGGGGGTGAGCATACATGTGAGCGTGTGTGTGTATTGAGCTGGGTGGGAAATGGTGTGTGTGTGTGTGTGTGTGTGTGTGTGTGTGTGTGTGTGTGTGTGTGTGTGTGTGTGTGTGTGTGGGTGTGTGTGT
>QEPC01015050.1:1549319-1592890 GCA_003113815.1 Sphenodon punctatus
CTGGGTTTTTGTGTGTGTGTGTGTGTGTGTGTGTGTGTGTGTGTGTGTGTGTGTGTGTGTGTGTGTGTGTGTGTGTGTGTGTGGGGAGCTGGGGTTAGTTGTATCTCACCCATTGTGCAGTCATGTGCGGTTTCCGTCACGGGCTCCCAGAGGTCACTGTGACTCCTTGTGGTCCCGAATGGATCTCCCCATGACTCCCCCCTTGTTTTGTGTGCAAGCACCTCTAACCTCTGCACTGGAGGCAGCAGGGAGCTCGTTAACCCTTGGTTTGCTGGAGCTCATTAACCCTTGCTTCACCTTCCTAGGTGGGGTGGGCAGGGTCCTTTCTAGGTATTCTGACATTCTGGACACATGTATTTGCCACACCCTAGCCCAGGGGTGGGAAACCTTTTCCCTCCAGGTGTCCACTTCTAAAATTAGTACGAGGTCCACATAAAAGCTATGAGTATGGGGTGTGTAAGGGGTGTGATCAAGAAAAGGATGAGTCCAGATCATGGATCTGTGCCATGGGTCTGTCTCCTTGTGTGCATACCTTCATCTCTGCTCACTTAACCTGAGTCCGTTTCAGTGGTTTGGTGTAGGAACTGGGAAGGGGTCATAAAAAAGTCACTGGGGTTTGCATTTGGCCCCTGAGCCCGAGGTTCCCCATCCCTGCCCTAACCTATCTGATGGATGGGAGTCTCTGGGATAGTGCCCAGCTTCATGGGAGTAGCCCACAAAGGTCGGTGTGATGGGTCAGAGTATCTCAGGGCACCAAAAACGGCGCACAATCTCCCCACTGCCACCCCCCAGAAAGTTAATGCTAGTGCTCCAGGAAAAGTAACCCCTGTATCCTATGGACTCATCCTCTTGCAATTGCTGTCATGCTCCACCTACCTGAAGTCCCCTGCAGTGTGAGAGCAGCAGGTGGTGGTGGTGGTGGTGGCCCAGGCCTGTGAAGGCAGAGGCAGGCTCCTCCTGGGGGCTTCACAGGCTGTTTCATTTGGAACCGGGTGGCAGGGAGGAACCCAAGTGCAGGGGACAGAACCGGGATCCATAGTTTCCTCTCCCTGCCGCCCCCCCCCCCGCCTTTGCAACCCAGTCGAGGGCTTGGCACTTCAGAAGATGGAGGATTTCTTATTGCTTCTCGCATCCCAGGGGCAGCCACATTTCAGTACACGGTGAGCCTTTGAAAATCAGAAATTTTAGTGTTACACTATTCAATGTTCTATTGTACCAGCAGGAAGAATTTCTGTATTGCAAAAAATTTCTATATTGCAAATGCTCTCAAAAAAGAAGAAAATTCTATGCACACAAAACCTTCAGATTAAGATAGAGGTTAAGGCTCTTACAAATTCAATCATGCTCCAAAAATCATGAAAACTGTACGTTAAGGCTCCTGCCTTAACTTCCGTCCCATACACGTAGTAATGACATTGTACAATCTTGCATATTGTGCTCGCTTACAACTTAGGCTCCATGTACCCACGTCTTGCCTTGGTCTTTCAGCTCTAATCTTTTTTCTCCATCGGTTGGGGTCAACACTGAAGCTGGGGACAGGAGGATGTGAGCTGCCCCTTCACCCCCTCCTTTCCCTCTCTTTTCATTAAGGTCGAAAAGAAGGGGACAGCTGAGTAATGACCTGCAACCCTCCCTCTTATCCAGTAGTCCCCACTGCCATCCCAGAGAAATTAGGAGTCCTGGTTCCCATGTCCCCTCCTCGAACCTACTAGGTTCCAACCCTGTAATGGAGAACTTGGGACTCCTGGCTTCTAGTCCCTCCACTCTAATCCAGTAGGCTGTACTCCCTTCAGACAACCCAACAATCCTGACTCCCAGCCTGGTCTGCTCTCCCCTGCTTTCAATCTTGTAACAGACAACCCAGGAGTCCTTGGTTGAAGTTTCCCCGCTAACCCTCTCAGAGAACTCAAGAGTGCTGGGAAATACAATGATCTCTGTCTTGTATGGAACAGGAGAAAGGGTGTGTGTGTGTGTGTGTGTGTGTGTGTAATGACAAAAAAACCCTAAGCAACCAACCAACCAAAGACCGCAACCAACCAACCAAAACCAGGGGAGGGAGGCTATAGGGAGTCCAAGGACAGGGAGTTCGCTATGGTGACTGCATGAAATTTATAGCCGTGCTCCCCTTAGTATCCCATAAGTCTCCTGAATCAGTTATTTCACTCAGAACCCTGTTGTTATAACGATTTATAATTCCTCCTCTCATTCCACTCACTTACCTGCTCTGAACACTCTTTGTATTTTTCCCTATCGTTCCAGCCATTCCACTTACTGCATCTTGTGCCTTCCTCATTATTTCACACCATCTTGGCTTCCCCCTTTCCTCCCAAAGATGCAGCCGTGTTGTATTCTTTCACAGTCACTTAATTGGATGTTGGAATGAGAATAGTATTTATTTAGAAATTGGCATTGTTGTTGCTTCCATTCCACTTTATTAATTTCAATATTATGAAATTTTATAATATAATCCAGAGGCTGCTTAATTTGGAACTGGGGGTGGGGTGAGGTGTGGGTTGGAACTTAATTTTTTTATCAAACATTTGTACACCACTGTACCCAGCTTCAGTGCGCTCTGAAAGGGCAGTGGGCAGTAGTGGGTAAGAGAGACCCAATTCCTCTGCATCTCCTTCTCCTTTCCCCCCCTTCTGGACAGTAGGTGATACTCTCCTGGCTTCCATTGTGGGTAATATGGAAGAAGGTACTTGGGTGTCTCCTCTGGTCTCACGTTAAGTTACTGGGTACATTGCTGGCTCTGTTCCTGGCTCCCTCACTACTCTTGGGGTATCTGGGATACAAAGCTGGCTGTCTCCCTGTACCTATAGTCCCTCACTTTCCGTTTCTCCCCTTGGGTACATGGGCTACTGTCACCTCCAGGGTGCCTAGCCCTGGCTCTCGGATCTCCGCTTGTGCTTTTCTCTTCTGGGGTTTTCTTACTTGGGGCCCTTTGTGCTCATTCTTCTTTTTCCTAGGGGTTTCCTAAGACCTCACTCATTTTGGGCCTTTGCTGGTAAATGGTCCTAGCCCCCCTCAGCTGCGCTACCAGCTGCTGGCATTCTCAACCCCCAAGCTTCAGGTGGACTACCAGCTGTTTCCTCCCTTGATCATTCTCTCACTATGACTCAAAGGGTTGCCCCACTCTTACTAGGGGCTTCCAGACACCTTGTTCCCTGTAGCAGCTCCTGAACACACTAAGGCCCTGCCCTTCGGGGCCTTCCTGAGCCCTCCTGCCTTTTTCCTGGGCAGGGGAGCTCAAAACCAGTATTGGAGCTCCTTGCCCTGCTTTCTCCAAAGAAAGTTGGGCTAGCTCTTCCTATAAAGCCCCAACCAGGGTCATGTAGCCAGCCCACATCTGTCACCTGACCCTCGCCCCCTGTTAACCCTTTTAGTGCTGGTCCAAGTGAGCAAGTGGTGAAGCGCTGCTGGGCAGCACAGCTTCCCACCATCATGTGTGCTTTGCACTGCACGGTCTCTATGCCAGGCCATGTTGCACTCCATGTTCAAAAACTCGGGTGCATTTCTGCTTTGCACAGAAAAATGCAGCAACAACTTTTACTTATGGCTTACTTTTTTTGTCTCCCTATCACGGTTTGTTTTTTGGGAGGGGGCGGGGGTCAATCTTGAATTAATAAAATTGGGGGGGGGGGTTATTGTCTATTTTTAAACTCAAGAGTCAGAAACCTAGCTATATCAAAGTTCAGTTGCAAATTTTAAAAATTACTCTGCAACATTTTTATATAAATATTCATTCAATAGGGTTCTTTAGCTAAACTACCCTCAAGCAGTCCTAAAAATAGTGGATACTTCCCAGTAATACTCCCTACATCTGGGGCAGCAGCAGAAGGGAAAGGAACTGGGTGGGCTCCATGTCTGTTTCACTTTGCCACTTACCCCATTGGAAGCTCCCCACCTGCTGTCTGTGCTCCAGAGAGACTGGGGGAGAGCACCTGATCAGTTTCTCTCCCGAGCACAGACAGCAGACTAATATTTTATTTACTTTTATTTTAGAAATGTTTACCCTGCTCATCCTGCCACAGGCAGCTTTGGGTGGCTTACAATCAACAATTAAAAAACCCACTTAAAATTCTCAAAACAAGGAGGAATTAAAACATCCCTAACCACCCCCACCCTACCCATTCCCCCCATCAAAAGCCAGGTGGAACAGAGATGTTACCTATATTTCCATGCTGCTGGAGGTAGCAGGGAGGGAGAAGACACCTGGAGCCTTCTTAGTTACCCCTCTTAGTTTAGATATTGGAGATGTACAAGTATTTCCAAGATGATGAAATACTGATATGGGTGTGATGTGCAAAGAAATTTAATAATGTGAGTTAATACATACACAGTCGTTTAGATTTTGGATATATTATATTCCAGACTAGATCTGAATATGGCTCTGAATTTGTAATAAACTTTGAATGCCTGTGCCTTTTGCTTTCTGTATTATTATTAGCAAGCATTTATATAGCACCAGCAACGTACCTGGCACTTTACAAAGTAACTGAATAGACACGGTCCCTGCCCTAGGGCTTACAATCTGAGACCGGGGTGGGGGGGAGGAGGAGGCGAGAGACAAAGGAAGGGGAACAGAGGGAGAGACAAGGAGTGTAACATTCACGAGGATGCGAGATCCCAGGTACACACACTTGGCTTGGTTACATCAAGAATGATGGCTGGTTGGTCTGTGTGGTGAGGATATGAGTACACAGACCTTAGGTAAAAGGTTGTACTGGATGGAGGGTATCAGCAAGAGTTAGGTGAGGGGAGCAAGAAGTCGGGGAGGGCAGAGCAGAAGAGGTGGGTCTTGGGGAGGGATTTGAAGGTACGCAGGGAGGGGGTGAGGTGGATGTGGGCAGGGAGGGAGTTCCAGGCATGGGGGTTAGCTAGGGAGAAGGGACGAAGGCAGTTAGGGGAGCAGGGGAGGTGTGGGAGGGCGAGAGAGGGGACAGAGGAGGAGCGAAGTTCACTGACTGGAGTACGGAGGGAAATTAGCGCAGAGAGGTAGGGGGGAGCAAGGTTGTGAAGAGCTTCATAGGTGAAGACTAGGAGCTTGTGCAGGATTCGTTCAGGAAGGGGAAGCCAGTGAAGAGAGGAGAGGAGGGGCTGCATGTGGTCGAAGCAATGGACGAGGTGGATGGCCCTGGCAGCAGAGTTTTGGACGGAGATAAGGGGAGAAAGGGGAGAGCGGGGGAGGCCACTGAGAAGGAGGTTACAGTAATCAAGGCGAGAGATGACCAGGGCATGAACAAGGGTTTTGGCAGAGGAGACAGAGAGAAAAGGGCAAATCTTAGCAATGTTATGGAGGGAGAAGTGACAGGATTTGGCAACAGAGTCGATGTACGGTTTAAAAGAAAGGGGTGAGTCAAAGATGAAGCCTAAGCTATGGACTTGTGGGATGGGAAGGATGGTGACCCCCCATCGATGAGGATCGACAGTGAAGAGGGAGAGGAAGGATGAGAGGGGAAGATAAGTGCTATAGCTGGTGCTATATAAATGCTTGCTAATAATAATACATAAGGAGTTCCGTTTTAGCCATGTTGAGTTTGAGTTGACGTTGAGGCATCCAGGTAGAGATGTCAGAGAGACAGCTGGTGAGGCGAACTTGAAGAGAGGGAGGAGAGAGCGCTGAGTGTCATCCGCATAGAGATGATATTGGAAGCCATGGGCGGCAATGAGTTTGCCTAGGAACAGGTATAGATAGAGAAGAGGAGAGGCCAAGGACAGAGCCTTGGGGAACAAGGGATGGAGAGTGGGATGGAGGAGGAGGTGGAGTTAGCAAGAGACACATTGAAGGAATGGTTAGAGAAGTAGGAGGAGAACCAGTCGAGGACGAAGCCAAGGGAGTGAAGTGAGTCCAGCAAGAGTGAGTGGTCAACAGTATCGAAGGCATTAGAGAGGTCAAGGAGGACAATAATGGAATAGAGATGCTTAGATTTAGCCACAAGAAGATTGTTGGTGATCTTAGTGAGAGCAGTTTCAGTAGAGTGAAGGGGGCAAAAGCCAGATTGGAGGGGGTCAAGGGAGGAGTTGGCAGAGAGGAAGTTAAGACAGCAGGAGTAGACAACATATTCAAGAAGTTTGGAAGCAAAAGGAAGGAGTGAGACAGGATGGTAGCTAGAAAGGTCAGAGGGGTCAAGAGTGGACTTTTTGAGGATAGGAGAGACAGTGACGTGCTTGAAGGCAGATGGGAAGGAGCCAGTAAAGAAGGAGAGGCTGATGATGTGCAGGAGGGAAGGGGCGACAGTGGGAACAATGGAGGTCAGGAGGCGGGAGGGGATGGGGTCAAGGGGGCAAGTGGAAGGGTTGGAGGAGGAGAGCAGGGAGGAGATTTCCTCAAGGGAGGTGAGAGGGGAGGGAGTAGGAAGAGGAGAGAAGTGGGAAGCTTGTTTATCTTGGAGGTGAAGAAGGAAGCAAGATCCTGAGCAGAAAGGGAAGAGGGTCAAAGGTGGAGAACAGGTGGCGAGGGTCCCAAGAACAGGACTCAATGCGGGAGGCGTAGTAATTCTGTCTAGCGAGGGAGACAACAGAAGTAAGGGAGGAGAGACCGAATTTGAAGTGAAGGAAGTCAGCATGAGACTGGGATTTGCGCCAAAGGTTTTCAGCAGCATGGGTGCAGGAGCGGAGGTGGCGTATACTGGGGTTGATCCAAGGATGGGGGTTGTGCGAGTGGGCAGGGTGGGAGGAAAGGGGGGCAAGGGAGTCAAGGGTGGTGGAGAGAGAGGCATTGAAAGCAGAAATGGCAGAGTCAGGGGAGGAAGAGGGAGAGAGAGGAGGCAAAGTCCAGGGAGTTAATGGCCTGCAGGTCACGGAAGGGGCATGGAGACGGGGAGGAGGAGGGGGGACAGTGGGAGACATTGAAAGAGGCAATGAAGTGGTCAGAGATGGGATGAGGATCAAAGGAGAGATCAGAGACAGAGCAGTTCCTAGAGAAGATGAGGTCAAGAGAATGGCTGTTAGCGTGGGTGGGGGAGTTGGTCCAAAGGTGGAGGTTGAAGGAGGAGGCTAGTGAGAGGAAGCGAGAGATGGAGGGCTGGGAAGGGACATCAACTTGAATGTTGAAGTCTCAGAGGATGAGAGTGGGGGTATCGTCGGAGGAAGAAAGTGAGGCAGGACTCAAATTCAGAGAGAAAGGAAGAGAGAGCCGAGGGGGGGGGGGGGGGGTAGATGACAGTGACGCGGAGATGGAGGGGGGAGTAGAGGCACACAGAGTGTATCCTGGATGACTTAAATCTATGAAAACGTTTTCTGTAGAGAGGACTACTTGTTTTATTCTGAGTTGATGGAAACTGTGCTTAATGTAAACATTATTTTAGACTCAAGGTATGTATTTTACTTTTCTGATGGTATAATGACAATGTTGTTTTAGTCATTTTTCACTAGTAATTCATTTGATTATCTTTAGGAAACTTAAAATCTCACCTGAAAACCTTGAATGTTGCAACTTTGCTGAATATGTATTTCCCATTTGATATCTTTTTGATCTCATCTTATATAGCTGTATGGGAAATCTGCAAAGTTCAAAATTTGTTCAGAAGTGAATATTAGTTTCATATTTGATTTTAAATAAATATTCATTTAGGGAAATGTTCTATTATCAAGTGATCCTGGATGTGTTTCTTTGTTTTGTGTATGTGTTATGAATATCATTTGGCAACAGTCCAAACACATTTGACAAATCTGTATAAATTATCTCCTAAAAGTCAAATAGGGCGTCACTACCAACTATATTAGTTGTACTTTAGCAAGCACCAGCAAAGTGTGAACTACACAGGAAAAGATTGGAATTCAGGATAATGTTCTTTGCATCTTATTACCATGGTTCTATAGCAGTGTTTTCATTTGCCATGTATGGCACATAGCTATTATTTTTTTAAAAAATAATTCCCAAAGCAAAAGCAGGCAGTAGCATGTACAAGCGTGTACGTTTGGTAATGAGATATATAGAAATGTAGACTACCCTTCCCACCTTTACCTGTCATGACGAAGTGTTTGGAAAAAGTGTTTAATTAGGCAGAAATTATTATTATTTGTTTAACGTTCCTTGCTAAGAAGGGTGTGTGCCATGAAGATCCAACAAAGCTTCATTTCAGAATTCCAGCCTGAGCCCTGCGGTGAAACAGAAAATAATTTCTTGGGCTGCTATTTATGGAACGTTTTTGCTAATTACTTATCATTCCAGCAAACCATATTAACAAAAGCCACAAGTAGTAGTCACCAATGATGATTTTCTTTTTTTTAGATTTTATCATCCTCATGGTCTTAACATTTATATGATTTGTTATAAAAAGAGGCAAATCTACCTGGAACAAAAATATGCAGTAAGAGGTATTTTATTATTGGGGAGAATCCACTATTTTTAGGACTACTTAAGGGTAGCTTAACTAACCCTACCAAATGAACGAAGTGTGTGTGTAAAATACAAAAAATGATGCAGTCTTTTTTAAATTTGCAGCTGAGTTTATTATATATATATATATAGCGCCAGCGATGTACCTGGCGTTTTACAAAAAATAAGATGGACACAGTCCCTGCCCGAGAGCTTACAATCTAAAGACAGGGGGAGGGGAGACAGGGAAGTTTCCATATGTTCTCTCTCTAGGTTTGCTGTCAGTCAATATTTTAAAATTCAAGTCTACTAATATACTATTACTATTAATAATTATTTTTTCTATAGCGTAACTAGGTCTTCTGAAAGCTAATTTTAAGCTTAATTGCTCTGAATCTTTGAATTTATATATTGTCATGTATTAGTAATTCAGGCTAATATCATGAATAAGCCATCCATCCATTCAGGAAGTAGAAACAATATCACTGCCAAGCTGGCTAACCAAATCAGTATGAATTTTGAATATGAACTGTTTTCAAGCAACTGATATGAGAATAAACCAGTGACTATCCAGGCCAGATCCTAAGTATGTGCTTTAACTTAGGTCTGAATCTAGATTTAGGTGATACTCGCGTTGCATTGTTCAGGTTGATCTCAAATAATTTTATGTTTGTTCTTGGGGGTTAGAGTGTTTTTCCTTTATACTGACTTAGTCTCCAGAATTCCTCTTCTCCCTTCTCCTTGTAACTCAGCTAAGAATGTGTACCTGTGCAACTTCTATAATTCTTGAATATATCCCTGTCTCACTATATCCCCTTCTTCCTTGTCTCATCCATCCTGGATTTATAAACTGCTTGGGACAAAGACTGCTCTCTAAAGTAACTGACTGTTCAGCACCAGACACGTTACTGGTGCCATATGAAAATAATAATATAATCATAATACTGCAACGCGCTCTACGTGGGGCTTCCCTTGTTCTTGGCTCGGAGGCTGCAGCTGGTGCAGAATGCGGCGGCTCGTCTTCTGACGGGGACGGGTCGCCGGGAGCACATTACACCGGTGCTCTGAGCGCTGTACTGGCTGCCGATAGTGTGCTGGGCCAAGTTCAAGGTCCTAGTGATGATCTATAAAGCCCTATACGGTCTTGGCCCCTCATACCTTAGGGACAGCCTCGCCCTTCGCGCCCCGGAGCGGCTCCTGTTAAGCGGGGGGCCACGATGGAGCGAGCACTCTCGGTGGTGGGGCCGCGGCTGTAGAACTCCCTTCCGGAGGAAGCTCGCCTGGCCCCAAGCCTTTTAACATTTCGGCGGAACTGTAAGACCTGGCTGTTTGCCCAGGCCTTTGGGAGGGAGGGAGGGTGGGGAGGGATGATTTTAGTCCCCCACCCATTTATTTATTTATGTATTATTTTTCTAGCCCTGTTTTTTATGGTATATTTTATATTTATATTTTAAAATGAATTTTAATGTTTTATTGTTGACTGTTGTGAGCCGCCCCGAGCTGCGTAGCAGGAGGGGGCGGGATATAAATTTGGAAAAATAAATAAATAAATAAATAATAAATGGATAAAAAGCTTTCCATTGTGGTTAAGGCAGTAGAGCTGGCCAATGTGCTCGAGTATCACTGTGAGGAATTCATAGGAGGGAGGGAGTGGAGAGGGAATTAATCCTTTCAAAATTGACCCAGGGACAGGTCCTTATAATTTACAGGTCCAGGGCAATGATAAAATGTGGGCTCCCATAGCCCCACCCTCCATAGCTCCACCTCTTTAACAATTCGCAGTCTGGTGTTACAAAAACAAAAGTGCCATACGTTTTCTCACACGTGTGCATGCGGACACAATTTCTCTCTCCCACAAAAACACACCCTCTTTGACAGAGGAAATTCAAGGATTGGTAATCTATTGGAAGTGGGGTAGAGCCCCACCAGAAGCAGCCATCCCTGGGGATCAGAGTTGTGGGCTGGGAGAAGGTCCTGAAGAAATGGCCCATCCCAGGGCCTTGGGGGGTGATGGACCTAAGACTGTCAAGACTGGCCGCCTCTGATCACAGGGCTGGATCATGGCCCCTACTGGCTCTGCTTAAGGCCAGTCCTGCCCAAGAATGGCAGATTTTGGAGAGACATTTAGAGAAAACTGTCTTTCTAGAGTCAAGATGTCTCTTTAGGATAAAAGTAAGTAAGTAAAGCTTTATTAACAGCTGGCGGTCAGCCATAGCTGTAACACAGACAAGCAAGTACAACAAAATACAACCTAAAATCATAGGTACATATAAGGCCCTTTGTCTTATATAAATCAGACACTATCAAAACTATAACCCTTGGTGGGACCAGCCACACCAACCCACACAACCCAGAAAAACAACCAATATGTTTTAAATTACACTGAATGCTAGGTGATTTCTGCAGCCAACGGTCTTTTTTACAGAAGAACACGCCCTCCAAACGCGGCAACCACTCTAGAGTGAATGGAATTATTCCCCCTCAGCAGACAACTCACCCTGAGGACCTCTGGTAGATAACATGGCATTTCACTAATAAAGTGGCTCAGATATTTATCCCTCAGGGTGTTACGGCCGGGGCAATGTAACAATATATGGGGAACAGACTCCGGAACAGCCATATCACATGTCTGACATAGTCTCATCTCATTGGGTATCTTCGCATATCGCCCCTCTACAACGACAGAGGGAAACATGTTACGTCAAAAGAGCATCAGGGCCCTCCTATGTTAGTCATTCACCCAGCAGGTATACTCCAGGGGGGCCACATTGGGCAAATGAAGACAATATTCTGGGGCAACCCTCTGGGAAGACAGAGCAGCCTGTTCTAATTGGATCTCTTTGTCCTGAAGTCTTTGTTTGATAGCCAAAAAGGCCTATTTAGGACTCCAAAGCCTCAGGGAATCCCTGGCAAGACCCAATTCTCAGAAAGCCTTTGCGATTGGCCTTGCCCATAGTTCGATGGATTTGTCTCCTGATATATAAGACAGCAAAGATTGAGCCGCTGGGGGAAAACCCACCACCCTTCCTCCATTAATATCTCTGGTCGGATCCCTAAACATTGGGCTAAAAGCCTGGTGGTTCCCATCTTTATGAAGGGGAAGCCTACGGATCCAGGCAATTACAGGCCAATCAGTCTTTTGTCGGTTGTGGGCAAATTTTACACCAAATTCTTATTGGGCAAATTTATGGTATGGCTTGAGGCGTGTAATGTCATCAATCCTGTGCAAGCGGAGTTCAGAGCAGGTCAGTCTACTATCGATCACGCATTTGTTCTTAAGTTGCTGTTTTCTAAATATACCTCGGGACAGCTTAAAACTTCTTTGTACTGCTGTTTCGTGGATCTACGGGCCGCTTTTGACACCATCGATAGGGAACGACTCTGGTTTAAACTTAGGGGCTCATCTATCGATGGCCGCCTACTCTTTCCTCTAATAAACCTCCATGCTGATAACTCTTTGCAGGTGCATCCTGCTTTAGGCTGCCTTTTGTCAAAATCAATTTCTGTGGAAAGGGGAGTGCGCCAGGACTACTTGTTAGCTCCGGCCCTCTTTAATTTCTACATTAATGATTTATTTTTTTTCATGGCCCATGAAAATCTTCATCCCCCCCCAAGTTAGAGGATAGAAAGTTGTTTCTGCTACTCTATGCTGACGACACGGTTCTTCTTTCTGTGTGTCAGGTGGGTCTGAGGCGGAGTATGTTGAGGTTTGCTCAGTACTGTCGTCAAAAGAACTTTAGCATAAACTATACGAAGACTAAGGTCCTGGTAACAGGTAGATCCAATGTTCAACATCGGTGGTTTATTGGCGAAGAAAGAATTGAACAGGTCTTCCATTTCAAATATCTAGGAATTGTTTTTGCCTCTTTGGGTAGCTGGCACGTACATCACAAGGCAGCTATGCTCCAGGCCCAGAAGAATACTAAAGCCCTATTAAGATTCTATTTTTCACAAGGGGGGGAAACTGGTGGAACCGGCGCTACGCCTGTTCAAGGCTAAGGTACTAGCGCAGCTCTTGTATGCTGTAGCTATTTGGGGCGACGCAGTCGTCACTAAATTAGAGGTTACTCAGAACACCTTTCTACGTACTATACTTGGTTTACCAAAAAGTGCCCCCCAGGTGATTTTGCGAGCTGAGCTGACGATGTGCTCTGTTGGGGTGCAGGCCAGGATGGCTCTATTTAGGATAAAAGAGAATTATATAGCTAGGCCAATAGCCCCATTAGAGCAAGGAGATGGGGGAATAGAGAGTTTCTATATAGGGACAGAGGTGAATAGTGCTCTTCTGAGTGTCTCATACCTCTGCTCACTCAAGCTTGATAATGAAATGGGGTTATTTGTTTACTGTGGTGACTGCAGGAACCTTGCAGGTAGGGATGGTAGTTTTGCTGAGTCTTGAGAATTCCAGTTAGCTACTGGGTGCAAGTAGAAGCTGATGGAAAAGATAGGGTGGGGGTACGAAGGGGCTGGTTCTTGCTTCTAATTTTTTTGGTTCAACCAGTCAAAGAAAATGCACCCTGGTTGGAGGTTCATGTCTCTGGGCATTGAGAGGAGACCATTTGAGGTCCAAGTAGCTTGTGTAGATATTAAATCGGCCAGTGTGAGTTAAAGCTTTTGAAGTTGGAGTATTGGATTCAGTGTTGGGGTGTGTGTGGGTGGGTGTTTGTTTTAAAGATACTCTGGTGGGAAGTAGTGTGGGAATGTGTGTCCAGACTGCTTTTGTGGTTACACAACCAAAAGGTTTGGAATAAGCAGAAATCTGAGCAGGTGACACTAGAAGAGGTAGACCAATGGCCACCTGCTCTAGTTGATTAATGCCCTGAAAGGAATGTGGAGGCTTATGATCTCTCAGAAGCTGAGCAGAGAGATGAAGCTGGAAGACACCTTTCTATAAACAGGTTCTTGGGAACTGTGGAAAAGTGTTAATTTGAATGCTGCTATTCTGGTATCAGTGGCTTAGGTTTAGGTAAACGACTCTTAAACTGAAACATCTATACACAAACTTTTGACTGTTCAACTAAATCAGTTTTAAAATGTTCCTGTATTGTAACTGCCTGTTTATATGTATACACGGTGTAACTCTCCAGCTTATATAATTGTTTGTTAATGCTAGCCTGAGAATACAGGGCAAGAAATTTCACTTTTAAACTGAATGTGGCGCTGTAATATCAGTGAAGTTTGTAGCACAATAAAAGATTTAGAATTGAATTGAAGGCATTGGTATGTATGTTGCACGAGTAATGTAGTGTTAATGATAGGCACACTAGAATTCCATTATAAAAAAATCCTCAGTATACAGTAATAGTTAAGACTCTTGCAAATTCAATCATGCACTAAAAAGCATGGAAATAACAAGTTAAGGCTCTTGTCTTAACTTGTGCACCATGTAAGCAGTAAAGACGTTGTACAGTCTCACGTATTGTGCTTGATTACAACTTTAGGTTCCTCAATTGCCCCTCAATCCACACCTGCAGCCCATGCTCCCCCACCCCTGAACTCCCCCAGCTCTGCAGCTGCCCCTCAATCCCAATCCGCAGCCCCCTCTCTTCCTGTCCGGAGTACCTCTCCAACTCTCCCACTGTCCCTCAATCCCCACTCGCAGCCCCTGTAGCTCTCTGGCTGCACCTCAATCCCCACTTGCAGCCCCTGCCCTGCCCCTCAGTTCCCACCTGTAGCCTGTGCTCTCCCAGCCCCAGACTCCCCCCAGCTCTGCCGCTGCCCCTTCACCCCCTCCATTCCCCAGCTTCAGTGTTGCCCCCAACTTGCAGGGGAAGAGGATTGGGACTGAAAGCCCAATGCAAAGTGTGAGTGCATGAAATCAAGCACGATACGTGAGGCTGTACAACATCTTTACTGCTTACATGGTGCACAAGTTAAGGCAGGAGCCTTAACTTGCAATTTTCATGCTTTTTAGCGCTTGATTGAATTTGCAAGAGCCTTAACTATTACTGTAAACAAGAGGTTTTTTAATAACGGAATTTCCTGTTGTTTTTAAAAAGCATATTCAATAAAAATGTAATAATTGCATCTAAAATGTATTTTACTTAATTGTAGAACTCCCCCACCCTCCCAATCTCCTGCAATCCTACTCCTATCTCCTCCCAACCAGCTCCTCCCAGCCATTTTCCCTTAGCTCCCCCAATCCTACCCCATCTCTTTCCAGACCGCCCCTTTGACAGTTTCCCATCACAGTCAGCCCCTCCCACATACTACCCAACCCCCTAGTTCCCCCAATCCTGCATCCCATCTCCACACAGCCAGCCCCTCCCAGACAATCTCCCTGCCCCCTAGCTCCCTCAATTCTACCCCCCCCTCTACATGGAGGGAGGGACATACACACAGGGACACAAACACACAATAACACAGGGAATAACACAGAAATAGAGGGACACACGAGGGGAAACATGGACACAAACACACTGGGACACACACAGATGGGGGACTTGAACACACATGTAGGGGGACAGACATGCATAGTACACAAACATGAGGGACACAGAGACACACATGGGGGGGGAACACAGGGAAACACACACACGAGGGATATCCAAACTCGGTCACAGGACACGGACACAGAGGGTGGACACACACATGGGGGGACATGGATGCACATGGGGGCACACACAGACATGGACACACTGGGATGTGGGGGACACACAACCACAGGGGGACGGACACACACAAACACACACACACACACACGGACATGTGAACATGTGCACACACATGGGGGACAAGGACACACACACACCCAGAGGGGGGCTGCACACCCAAAGGCAGGACACACACATGGGGGACACACGCACATGGACACACCCACAGAGGGGGGATACGCACATGGACACACACACAAAGGGGGAACACACACAGGGACATGGACACACACACACACAGGAACATCGACACACACACACACGGGGGACAAAGGCACACATGGGGACACAGACATACACACACAAGTGGACACAGATGAGAACACATGCACTTAGAGGAGTGGGGACACACACAGAGGGGGGACACACAGTGGTCCATGGACACACACACACAAAGGGGGGCACACATGGGGGACATGGATGCGTAGACACAGTGGGACCCGGGACATGCACACACATGGGAGGACACATGGGAACATGAGATGGGGGGACAGGGACA
The DNA here is from genome assembly GCA_003113815.1 of Sphenodon punctatus. Lineage (NCBI taxonomy): Eukaryota > Metazoa > Chordata > Lepidosauria > Sphenodontia > Sphenodontidae > Sphenodon > Sphenodon punctatus. Next base: position 1,564,795 of record QEPC01015050.1, read on the forward strand.
CATGAGGGGACACGCACTGAGGGACACACACACTGACACATGGGGTACACACTGTAGCATGGGGACACATGGACACGCATACAGAGAGGGGACACACGGGGGACATAGACATACATACGGGGGGACGCGCACACACATAGAAGGGATACACACATGCAGGGAGACCCACAAATGGGGATACACATGGACACGGACAGACACACATGAGGGAACACACACAAACATACACATGGGATGCGCACACACACGGTAGAACACGGACACACACAAACACGGGACACTTGCACACAGAGGGGTACACACACACACTCTGTCTCTCACATGGGGACGGTGCATGCAGAGGGGGAAACACACGGGGGGTTGGCACACACGGGGGGACAGGCACACGGGGAGACAGACATGGGGAACACAAACACAGAAGGGGACACTCCCTTTCACCCACAAAGGGGGCACACACACATGGGGGGAGACACATATACAAATGTAGGGTTAACCTTTTCAAAAGTGTCCAAATCCCAATGACATTAATGAGACTTAACTTGTAATTTAAATACTCTTAAATTGTTTCTTTTTTTGTGTGCGTGTGTCGCTTGTACCCTTTTTTCACATGCTGTATGTTTTTTGCAAAAATAAGAATAACTGTAATGTTCTTTCTCTGATAGGCACTGTCCAGAAGAATTTCAAATCCATATCTGGAAAACCCTTCCAGCAAGGTATCTCTTGATATATCTAATGAATGTGAAATTTTCAAACAATTTGTTTCATCCTTTCAGTTGTGGACTTGAAAGGTGTATGCCATGAGCAGTTCTTACATTACAGAAATGGCTAAATAAGCTTAATTTCACAAGTGCAGACCTCTAGTTAGCGTGGCCATTGGTCCTGTTTTATACAGGACAGCCCTGTTTTTTGAAGGGTTTGTCTGTTGTCCTTTTATTCATGTGTTTTTGCGTGTATTTTCCACATGCTGCCAGCACTGCCACTTTTACCACCCCAACCACCGAAGTCATGATCGCATGACTTCCGGGGGGTGGGGGGATAGGTGGGGACAGCAGCATTGGCAGCATGTGGACTCGGAGGTGAGGCAGCGGTCCCAGCACTGCAGGGGTGGGGGTCAGGGGAGTTCTAGGATTACCATAGTGTCCGGATTTTCCAGGACATGACCACTTTTTTTGATCTGCACAACACCATCTGGGCGGATTTTTAAAATCTGCACCCATGACTAGGATTTTGTCGATACCATTGCATTGCCTTCCCCACTCCTTGCCCAGTCCTTGCTGGGGGAAGGTGCCCTGAGCCAGCTGCGCGCTCTCTCCTCTTCCGCCCCCCCCCCCCAAATCCTGTATTCTCTCCCTCCATGTATTCTGGCGGTGTGTCAGCATCCACCCTACCCTACAGCCACTTCAATCCGTTATGGCGAGTCATGCTTACATGACAGTCATCATTTAGGTTAATTCTGTAACACTTATGCATTTTGAATCTTATGTATCTCTCACTTGCTATATGTCCAATCTTTCTTTTTATTTAGATTTATGGAGAGAGTTCCTCCTGTGCTGGGAGAGCACTCAGGAATATTTTTACACTACAAGCTTCTGACCTGATAAAAGACAGAATGTGCCTTACAGGAATTTGCAGGTAACCATCTTCATCTGCCCTATCAAATGTGGACTTCTCCCTTCTATTCCCCACCACCCCTCAGTTCAGAGGGGACAGGGGTGTTAAGATCAATATTATTTATCTAAAGCATCTGAGCTTCTCTCCTCTTTATTTTTTTAATCTCATTTAACTGAAGAGTCAGTGTGTATATACTGCTTTTCTAGCTGTTTCTGGCTGAAAATAACATGAAGAATAATGCTTGATTTTTCTTTTTCTGTACAAAGATACCTGTATTAAATTTAACTCTGCTGTAACTATAATTTCAGTGGAGTTATTGGAAATTATTTTGACCCATAATATTTATTTACAGTGTAATTTTCAGAATACGTTGAAAACGGAATGAGAAGATTTATTAATTTATTTATAAAAGCATTTAGTATCCCGTCCCTCCTGCCACAGGCAGCTCGGGGAGGCTCTCAACAGTGTACATCAACAATCCAGGTGCACATTGTAATACAGCACTCCTATTTTTTTATTTTCTGTTCCAAACCGATTGCAGGACCCTGCTTTTAATGTTATTCATTAACTTTTATGTGTTACTGCATTAAAAACAGGATACGGATAAATATTTTTGTCAAACTAAAAAGTAATGCTGTTATCTGCAGTGCAGCAACATACAATTTAAACCCAGTAAGCTGAAATCTCCAAGTCTAGGCCATTTCTATAATGCCTACATTACAGAACCTTAATTTGAGAGTGAAAGAATTTGACTTCTGCTGCTAATACATTCTGAGCTAGTCCCCATTTTAACATGGATTTATGCTATACATTTTGGGATACAAAATATTATATCTTTATTAACTGATCAGAGATGTGCTACATATTGCATATATGCAAAGTTTAAAGTCCAAGTCAAATGCTGAAAAGTTGCTTGCCTCGTATGAGGCTTACTGCAGCACTTTCTTCTCCATGTAGATTACTAGCAAATGGATGTAGTTCAAAGAGTTTTCCTGCCTATCATCACAGGTGAGGATGCCACATGATCACTAAAACAGTGTTCTACAACAGCTTTACTTGGATCTTGTTTTATAGTGCATATCATGTTTCCCCCTCTCTCTTTAGGAGAAGCTGTGTTGGATCAGAGCTAGTAGACTGGCTTTTAAAGCAGTGTCCTTTTGTTAAGTGCAGATCTACAGCAGTTGGTGTCTGGCAACTTCTACTGGATATGGGAATTGTGTTATCAGGTCAGTGTTATGAAAGCAAGTTCTATCTGTTTCAGGAAGATGTTCTGCTTTTCCCTGCATGGAATAAGATTTATATTGTTTACAAAGGGAGGTGTAGTTTTTTCTAAGACGTTGCTTCCCTTTTTTGTGTTAATTCGATATGCATGATGTACCCATGTGATCTTTCAACTCTTAAGTACAAATGAGTCACTTTCCTGATGCTGTTTTCTTTCTTGTAAATAATTGCGAGTTTGATGACAGCATGTGTGTCTGCCCCAGCATATTTTACCTTAGAATTCCCGTCAATGTTCTCAAAGTTGTCAGCTGCTAATAGTTACTGTAAATCACTGGTCTGACACACAACTTCATTGGCAATTAATGATAGAATATTTTTGGAAAATACACAACCAAAGGAAGAGGTATTTTTGACTTGATGATAATTATGCTGAGCTAAATCCTGTACTGACTTTTCATCTTGTGCCGCTCCATTTCTTTCATAAAAAAATCAGGACTGAGTTAGTTTGCTGTGTGGTAGGTTTGGTGATATTGACATGAATGGTCATTCTTCTGGGTTCCACTGAGAGAGGGTAGCTCTACCCTGCAGCCTCATCAATGTGGCAGCTGCGCAGACTAAGGTGGCCTGCAGGGCACAGCAAGGGTGTGGAGGGCCCGGGCTCAGCCCACAATTATGCCCCCCTGTCCCCAAGGGTGACTCAGAAGCTAAATAAATAAACCACTATGTACAGAATAGTTAGAATACAATATATTTTGCAAATATAAAATTTGCAAACATGATATTAACAAATAAAGTAGGTTAGGTACATAAAACTGCATGCAGCATATACAAAAAAATCTCTGAAAATATACGTAGGTCAACTGTTATGGCATTGAGAAAAACTGATATTAGGTTATACTAACACCGAATTAAAGAATACGCTTTCTTGCCTTCTTTTCTGCAAAATATTCAGTCATCTCCTTAGTGTTTAAGTTTCTTGCATGTTCATTTTCAATTTGATGAGTTTCAGTCATGGTACTTATGAGAGAGCTTTTACTAGCTTCAGTTTTGAAAATGATCACTCAGCTGTTGACACTGGGTATTTTCAGACGTGACGAGATCACGCTCAGCCACGGTGGATTCCCACTGGGCGCGAAAGGTCTCGTCACGTCTGAAGGGGGAACGGAAGTTCCCCCCCCCCCGATGTTCACCCCCGTCAATCATGGCGGGGAATCCCATTTACCGCTTGATCAGCGGAACTGGCGGGGCCGGCCCCAATTGCATGGTGAATGCGATTCCCCACCGTGATGAAGGGGCCCGTCCCGTATGGACGGCTACCACGGCCTGGAATCCGCGGCGGGATTCCGGGCCGTGGTCAATTCGGATGGGCGCTGTGGCCGCATTGGCTGCAGTGCCCGCCCGTCTCCCCAGAGGGCGGGTGGCGAGGGAGCGTGGGGGGGGGGCAGGGCCGTGCAGCCACACGTTGCACCGCGTGCCCCTGGCCCCTCCCTGATTCCCCGCCGGGATCAGCCGGCACGTCTGTTGAATGTGCCGTGTGATTCCGGCGAGGAATCCCCGTGGTGATTCCGTGCTGGGGCGACTAGTGCCCTGTCACGTCTGAAATCACCCACTGTCACTGGGATTGTGAGAAACCACAAACAAGCTGTGCACCCATCAGAAAACACAGCAGAAAGAATTACTGTCTACAGTCAACATTGTGACAAGTTCTTCACTGTAGATAGCTTGGAAATATCTGACCTCAGGGACAAACTAAGTGACAATAAATGTCCAGGTAGAGATGGTGTAAGATCCATTTCATAAGTTGCTACAAGAGCTTCCCTGGCATGGTAAAGTTCATCATCACTTAGTCTTGTTAAGCCCTGTGGCTGAATAGGATGAAAGACGTTGGCAATTTCACTAAATCCTTTGAAACTATGACTTAGCAGGGGTGTTATTTTGTCCAAAGTTCCATAAAATAAGTTTACTTTGAACTGGCTTTTAGCATCAGAAAGCCATATGTCAACACACAGTTCATCAAAGTATTGCTTTCTTCTGGGTACATGTTTTTCTTTCAACTTTGTTTCAGTGCCCCAGCTGTATAGCTGCTTGTAAGGAAGTAGCTTCATTCCATTCATCAGGAGTGTCGCCTGCTAGAATAATTTTTGACACAGATTTCTCTATGTCGGTGAACCTGAAATGCAATGCCAACAGTCATGTCGTGAGGACCAATGAGTGGAGCATAACTACTTCAGCGTTACAGTAGATCTGCCACTATATGATGACGACAAAGCTCAACATCGAATGCTATGTCCAAAAAATATATACCACTGCTGTAGAAAGTCATAAGAGATTAACTTCTGCAATACCCTGCACAGAGTCATTTAAAACTAAGTTTAAATTGTCTGAGGCACAGTGAACATATTTAGCATTCGGGAATCTCTCTCTAATTCTTGTTTGCACTCCTAAGTAGGTTCCAGCCATATTGGCAGCCCCATCGTATCCTTGCCCTCCCAAGCAGGGGAGCTACTTTCCATATGCCCACTTGAGAAACATCCTCCTGGTAGGCGATGTCCTGGATCCTTTTCAAAAACTCCAGTCTGACTACCCGAAGCGTTTTCCCACTGAAGTACTGGAGAGAAAAACCTGATTCTCTTAATAAATGCCTCAAGAAAGACAGCCAGGGGTAGGCTCGCAAACCCTGATACGCCAGCTCCTCCTGGAGACATAAGAGGGGGAGTGCTGTAGCTGGCTGTTTAACTATCCTTATCCAATATCTGACATAAGCCCCCTTAGCCAAAGATCTAATAGAAGGTCTGGCCACTTCAGCCCTAAGAATACCACCAGGGACGTTCGCAGGCACGCCCAAGAGGCGCCTAAGGAACCAGTTCTGAACCTTCTCCAAGGGTAGCATGTCAGCGTATGGGGTGAGGTCCAGCCCAAATAGCAAAATAGGTGGAATTTTGGCATCGTAAACTTTAAATATGGAAGACATTGGTACCCCCTTCAAGAGCCTAACCGCTCTAGCTACCACATGTGCCGTTCACATCACGTGATTTGCCCTGTTGTCAATATGCTGAGTCCACGTACCTCTAATGTTAAATGTAAGACCCAGATATGTAAAGGAGTTGACCAACCCAATCTGGCCCGCATTTGTCTTCCAAGTAGCGGGGAACTTTTTTCCCCCCCAAAACCATAATTTTGGTCTTGGAACTATTCAAAAGCAGGCCATTGGCTTTGCAGTAGCAATGAAATTTCCCCCAAATCCTCTTGAGTCCAACCTCAGTCTGGAAAAGGAAAACCACATCGTCCGCAAATTGAAGAAAAGCCGAGTATTCCCAATGGAATTATAGCCCCAGGGAGATCCGAGAGATAGAGATTAAAAAGCAGGGGTGCCAACACGCACCCATTATAGCTTATAGCAGATGTCATGGTTTCCCTGACAATGGCACGGAAATGTACAAGAGAGTTTAGCTGTAGAACAGCTACACCGGTTGGTACTGCAAGGCTGAGTAGAACGACAGTTATGTTTGATGAGTTCTAAGATTTCTTTTGGAGCAGGATGTACATTTGGTGGGATTCCAATTGGAACCAAACATTTTGTTTGTTTTATCGCGTTCCAACCAAAATGTGTTGGATCCAGTGATGGTGGATCAGAGTTTGCTGGTGAATACCATATCATGGCTTGGAAGTGGGCACGTTTGACATTTTCCTTGAACGGTTCTGTAGTGGATGGTAGTGAAGCTAATTTTGGTGTACGTGAACATGCCTTTGCAATTTTCAGCAACCACACTTTAAGCCTTGCTGCTGACATGTCTGCATAATGTGGCCATAGCAGCTACTAATCAATGTTGTAGCCTCACTGACAACATCTTAAAAGTTTACTCCATCCATTCCCAAACTGTGAAGTTTGAAACCTTGTTTCAACTTCTTAATCACAGTTCCTTTCCCAATACCATGACAGTGTGCCACGGTGTCACAGCCAGACACAGCATGGGCCACTAACAGATTTGGCACAATATCTTTGTGTTTCTCCACAGTTTGTCCTATGTCAATGACATGTCTTTCATGGCTTGTCACTTCCATAGTTACTTTCCCTGCCATATTAAACTTCCAGTAGTAGTATACTAGCAAAACAAACACACCACTGTCATCTGAAATCACCCTAATGCATTTGTACACAGTGACAGCATAGATCACTTGCTGCAACATAATAATGTCTGCTTCCTCCATGTGGTGTTCTAAGGTCTGAGTTTTGAGATACAATGCCACATAGGACCCAAGTTGGTACTTCTGAGCTTCCAGTTGCCACAAGCATATTTTCCATGCATTTTTCCTTGACATACTAGACAAGTTCTGAACATATTATATTAAACATTTGATTTTTGTTCTCAATATTTGTTGACACAACTTGTTTTACTGATAAAGGAACCGGTTTCTTTCCTTGAGGTAGACTTGATATTGTAGTTATAACACCGATTGATGGGGTGGGAAATTAAAAAAGAGAGGTGGTAATTGGATTTTTTTCAAACCTTGGTGTCTCTGCTGTGGTTTACACTCCCAAACCGTGCTGGAATGGAAGCTAAATAAAATGGCTGCCAGAAATAATATCAGGAAGCAAATCCTTCAGGACAGGAAGGAGAGAACACAGAAAGGGGAGCAGGATGGGAAAGTTTAACGATTCAGGTGCTGGAGTGCTCATCGACACTCATTATCAGGCAACAAAGCCACTACTATATATAGTCTCAGCTGCACTAATTCAATATGCACAAACTGAAATAAAATTGTTGATTTCCTTGATGGTCCTAGTCATTTTCCATGATTTCTAACCATTTATTGGTGCCTGAACAGATTTTTTTGAGCAATAACACTGAGAGAGCATTTTCGGCTTTCTCAGTTACTGAAACTTTGGAGGCAAATATTTCAAATTCCCCAAAGGTTACAGAGTGGCATCGTCTGGTTTGGGCATCTGCGCATAAAGGAGATATAAAAACGACGATAAAATGTTTGGCACAACAAAATTCCAGGTTGAGCCAGAATACAGCATTTGACACCCAGACTACCATAATCAGCAGGCACTTAACTTTTTGATAATGTCACTGGTCTCTGGTTCACTGTGAGTACCAGTTTCAATTGTGTCTGGGTCTACACATGTCTAATCCTCAGAAGCACTGCCAGCATCATGATCAGAGTCATTTTCGTTGGCACTGGTGCTTGCCAAAATTTTCTCTTCACTTTTAAAAAAATCTCTTTCTTAGGCTGTTTCTGACGCTCCGGTTCTGTTTCATGCTGCCTTTTCCTTTTTGCTGCTTCACTAGCAGAATGTTTTGACATGATACCAAGTAATGGGATCCTTTTCTAACCAATTTTCCTGCCAAAACAAACACAGAAACCCAACTTACTCTTTTGGACATCTTTAAAAAACATCTTTAAAGTAACCATCTTTAAAAACCATTTAAAAAAACATGTTTTTTAAAACCCACCCTTAAAACAACATCCATAAAAACCCAATCTGGACATCTTTAAAAACCTAAACCTCCAAAATTATCTCAAAAACACAAAGAGCTTTAGAAAGAAAGGTTTGTGCTTCAGCCCCTTTTCACATCACCACTGCAGGATCCTACTGGAATTCTACAATCAAGATCCATGGCGTTTTTACATTGCAGAGATTTTCTCCATATTTTAAAAGTCCAGGTTGGGAAAAACCCTGCAGGACTGGGGAAATTTAGATGCTCCTACATAGGGCTGAAACTCTGCTCATAATTCTTGCTGACTCCTGACGAGAAGGGAGGATTTTCTCCTCTCACCTCGTGACAAGATGAGAACACCCCTCCCCCCCCCCCCTTCTCGTTGGGAACCAGGCGGGGGCCAGAGTTGCAGGCGGGGTGTGTGTGTGTGTGTGTGTGTGTGTGGGGGGGGGGGTTGGAGGTGAGCAGGGGGCAAAAAGAAGCCCCCTGGACACCTCCGGCCCCTGTCTGGCCTTCCCACCTGGGAGGAAGAAAAAGTTTGGGTAGGGCCAGGAGCGGGGGTTTGGGGGCCTGGCAGGGGTTTTACTCACTGTCTGGGGGTGGCTGTGTGTGTGTGTGTTCTGACCCCCCAGCTGTGCTCTGCTCCACTCTGCGCCATGCTGGACTTCTTCCCGGTTTTGCAGTTTAAAAGGAAAAGAAAAAAAGCCTTGACCATGCTCAGAATAGCTGCGCGGCCCTGGCTGCCCTCTTTAAAGATGATGCCATGGGAAAAAGCTCTCCCATGTAAAAATGCCCCATGGGCAAGGCAAGCATGACCTAAAAAACTCTCACATCACCCTAACTCTGCCATTTTATATTATTCTATTTATTAATTTATTTATTTGAGCTATACATTTGATGTTACCTTGGCGCACAACACTTCTGAGCTGTACTTATGGTATGTCAGTTGACATAATTGAGAACAAGAAAAGCCTTACTTTTAAACATTTCAAATTACTGGCCGTATATTGCATCAATATAAAATTCACTTTTATACGCAGATATACGACAGTCCAAAAACTGTCATTCAAGAAAAAGGGGAGGGCGATAGCAAAGTTGAAACAAGGAAGGAAGTTGGTCTTAACATGAGGTGGGCTGGTGGGGAACCTCAGGCCTGTGGGCCAAATGTGTGCTGTGACAAGCTTTTACATGGCCCCTTTCCCTGGCCCCTGGATCCAGTTCTTACCTGCAAGCACTAAAAGTCTGAGCTCAGGGAAAAGGAGCAGAGGCCACATCAGGGAGTTTAAACACCTTTCCAGCACAAAGTCTGTGCCAGAAATTCTACACACACAGAGGCACACGCGCTCACCACCCCCAGCGCCTGTGTAGAATGCAGGCACACACGTGCGCGCGCTCACACTTGCACAGTGATGCGCGCACACACACACACATGCACTCCCACCCCCGCACAGTAGCACGCACAGGCCCAGGTGCCAAATGAGGCCCCCAGCTAGTTTGATGTGGCCACTTTCTGTTTCTGGATCTTGCCTTTGGATCCAGTTCCTACTCCTAAGTACTGATAGGCTAAATTCAAAGCAAAGGAGTAGAAATGAGGTCGTGCACACAGAGGCACAGATCACAGTCCTCTTGAGTGCACCCTTTAAGCACACCCTCCCTCAGCTCCTGTGCTACCCTCAGAGGGAAAAGGTTTCCCACTCCTGCTATAGAGGAAGATGCCAGATGCAGGGTTTGGGATAATTTGCCTCACAAATGTTTCATCCTAACAGCCAGGAGGATTTAATGCTCCTCTCCAAAACCTCAGCTACATCAACTCTCCTCGGTCTGGATAATCCAGCCATCTGTAAACATGTTCAGTTTCTCAGGATCTTACTAAATCCTTTGCTCCACTTGCACTTTATTATCAGTAACATGGATGATCTTTGTCCCAGAGGTCATTCTCCACCTCAGTGTGCCTTATGGAGACATCACCTTTCTCCATTTCTCTGAGGTCTTGGGGTCCTTAACCGTTTCCAGCCACCTGTGAAACTCACCTCTGTGCCTGCGTTACCGCAGTATCCAAGCAACCTACAAACTGTTGTGTATTCGTCCTGCAAGCCAGAGGAGGGTTCGGCTGTCATTCCTCTGGTCGGGCCCAGAGAAACCAAATAAATTGCCCAAATTCACAGAAGTAGTCTATGGCATAACTAGGAACTGAACCAGAGTTTCTTGCACCACCACAAGTTGTGGTGCCCCCTTGCACCACCACAAGCACATGCACAGTGATACACATTCTCCTGCACAGTGGTGTATCTCCCCACGCCCACATGTATGCACACAGTTGCACAGACTTGTTTAATGCCACCCGGTGCCAGCTGGGGTATCCTTATCCTTTCCTTCTCTCCTCCTCACCAATCCAGCTCCGGTCCAGTTGGCTTGGCCAGGCACACTTGTGTCTCCCCCACAACCCTGGGATCCAGCTCTCCCCCTGGACCCCAGATTCACCTGCAGACAGTGGCTGGCAGAGTGAGGGGTGCTGCCCAGGCCTGGACTTGCCCTCAGTGTCTGGCGGGGACTCAGGAGGGCTCAGACTCTGAGTCTGCGGGTTGGGACCCCCATGCAATGCCATTTAACTTGCTGGTATGGGCGAGGGGGGGGGGGGGCTAGCCTCTATCTTGTTCCTTCTGTTGTCCTCTTCTGTTGTGACAGTCTGCTGAGTTGCCTAATCTCCACCTTCCTCTTGCTGGCTGCCTCCCGAGTCCAGGTTTAGCTCAGGCTCCACTTCCGACTCTCTCGTGATGAGCACCATCCTGCCCCAATGCCCCACAAGTCCAAGCAGCCACCAGCCCCACAAAGCTGAGGGAACCAGGCAGGACTTGGGAGAAAGGAGCTGCCAGTCGAGGAGGCAGACAGTCATGCAAGCGGTGAGGGAGGCGTCCTGCATTGTTGAAGCGGGCAGTTTCCTGCTGCTACCACCTCAACTGCTGACAGAGTGCAACTGCGCCAAACATGCCCACTCCCCACTGGGCCCCAACCCTAGTGGCCTTTAACTATCTTCCAACTCTGGGTCCCAGCAGGCCCCCTGGGCACAAGCGCACCCCGATAGCTACACCAGTGGTGACCTGGGATGTGCTTCATTAATGCATCATCATCTCCTGCAGTCACGCCACTTCACTTCTGGGCTTTGTCCTAGTCAACTGCCTCAAAGTGCAGAGGAATTTTTAACGGGATTGTGCTGTCACATTTCTGCAGGAGGACTCTCCAATGTCAGTGTTGACAGCACCTGGAGTTGCCTTGGCCTCAGATCGTGAGAAATTGGTATATCATGATCTTGCAGGACTAAATCTAGAACTGTGTATTTAGAAATGGCAAATTTTATAATACATGTATTATAGGGAGACTGAATGTATTTGATCTCAGACTTAAACTACTGTTTTTCATGTATTTGCTTCTTCATCAAGATACCTTTTGCTGCAGTTCATACAGGAAGAGGAAACGAGGAAGACAAATTAAAAATAATGTTCACAGCTCTGTTGGGTGAAATTCTTGCTCTCCCCAGCCATTTCTCTCAAAGACCATGCGCTCTGTCCTCTCAGCACCCAATCTATTTTTGCCATAAACTTCAGGAACCTTGGTGTTTCCAATTCCACATTTTTTCCTTTTAAGATGCATTGCTTGGCTGAATTGAACCAGATTTTAATTGGCATGAATAGTCTTCAGGTTCATTTTAGAATTTGTCTTTGCTGGGTCTCAAGCATTCAGTAAGCACCTAATAATAAAATCACAAATGCACACTATGTAAGATAGTAAGAAACGTAAAGACATCCATATTGTTGTTGTTTATTCTTCCAAACAGTGGACAGACAGCTCTATTTTCAAGACACCTATGTTTTCTACCAGTTCTCTGCTGATGAATGCACTTATCTTTTCTGTGAATTTGAAAGAGATGAAGGATGGCAAAATGGTGTAAGACTTTTACTGCAACTAGTGCCCCTTATTCCACCCAGGGCTAGCACATGCAATCTGTAAGTATATCTTGTTTATAACGGTGGAATGCTTTGTAAATGACTCGGTTAAAATCAGAACTGAAACAAATGGTGGGTTTTGTATTCATGGATGATATTTGGATTTTCATATAGCTATCCAAATATCCACAAATGAAACTGATATTTGCATGTCTGCTGCACATGTACAATAGTGCTAATAGAACCAAAATATCTGAAATGGGAGGCAAATAGCATTTATTTGCTTTGGCAGGTGTGGACTGAAGCAGGCAAATTCAGCAAATAAGATATTTGTTGCACCTCTAATTAAAACGACCAACCGTGTATAAAAATATGTACAAATTTAATAGCTCTTATCTTTGCTACTTTCTGTATGAGTTAACTCTACATAGTAGGTTAGAAAATCTGTGGCTTAATATTGGAACCTAGGAGACCTTGGTTTTATTCTTGGCTCTGACACTCATCTGTTGTGTGACTTCGGGCAAGTCACTTCACCTCTCTGGTTGGAAACAGAAGATGACAGCAGCACCGTGGCAACCTGGCCTGGGTCGGGATAGGAAGCTGCGGTGGACACAGTTCGGGCTGTGTCTGTGCTGCTCAACACTCGTTCCTGCTGCCAGGGAGGGTGGGGAAATGCATGAATGTGCGGCTGGTTATTCCTGCCGCTGCGCCCTGCCATAGTGAGCTAGATCAGGGCCAGGCCACACCACACGATAGCCTGCTGTGGCCCGCTTTGCCTTGATTGACCGGATCCTAGCCCAGGCTGTAACCTGGAACTAATCCGGGGGGCTGAACCTGGGTTAGTCTCTGACACGGCCCGGGGCAACCCCGGGCCAACACCCAGTGGCCCCTCAACAGACATGGCAGTGGCTCACGGGCCAGAGTGTGGAAACGTAGGCCACCATCACATCTGTTTTTTACCCTCTCTCTACCTCTCCTAATCATTTATGCATCATGCCTATTTAGAATGTGAACTCGCCATTCCCCATGTTTGTAGAATGACTAGCACAATGCAGCCTTGATTTTTGGTGCTGTAATGCAAATAAATTATGTGATTTTTAAAGAGAAACTTCTCTTCTGTATGTGTGTTCTTCCCTTGGGTCTCGCATTTTAAGAAGTTAAAATTTATTTAAAGTCAGACTATTTATTTGCATTACAGCATCAAAATCAAGGCTGCATTGTGCTAGTCATGCTACAAACATGGGGAATGGGGAGTTCACATTCTAAATAAGAATGGTGCATAAATGATTAGAAGGAGAGGTAGAGAGAGGTGACGTGACTTGCCGAAAGATGCACAACAGATTAGTGGCAGAGCCAGGAATAAAACCAAGGTCTCCTGTTTCCCAGTGCAGTGCTCTTAAAATGTACAGTTTTAGAGCAAACGTGTAATATAATTTCACTTAATTATACCTTAACTTCCAAATTTAGTTGCATAACTTCAGAACACAATTACTATGTATTTAGGCTTAAAACGGCCTTTATTTTATTTTATTTTCTTCAGAAGGGACGTGTAGGATGCTGGGATGGGGGCTAACTAAGAAATTAGACAATTATAACAAAAGATTGGTTGCATTCATTGGCCTCTTCCAGAAACAGCCAGTACAGTACCGTACTTTACTGTAATGTCTTGTTTAATGTAGGCTGTTCACTGTCTCGTCTTGTATATTGTACTCATGAATGTGGATATCCAGGTTCTTTCAGCTCACACTATTCAAATTTTAGTTTTTAAGTTGGTTTTCTTTTGCTAAAATGCTTCCTTTTTTGGATGCTTTATCAATCACATTATGAACTCATTGTTCTCTCCCATTGTGTGTGTGTGTGTGTGTGAGAGAGAGAGAAAAAACCCTAAATTTTGAAATATGGTGTGGCCTCGGTGGAAATATATTAAGTACAAAGTAGACTTTTAATTCTAAATGTTATTCGCATGGACTGAGAAAAATCTTATGCTGAAATACAGTTGTAAAAGGAATAATGGATGCCACACAAGTATGGCAAAGCTAGTTCATCCAAAATATAAAACCTATATTTTTGTCTTTGCTAAATCAGAGATGTTTAGAGGACATGCCTTGAGATTGTTAGGTATGTATTTTATTTATTGGTAGGATGAATGAATACAGTACCACCTTACTGTAAATTGGCTGAAGTGTTTCTACCCTTTTTGTCCTATTTTCTTAATTTTTCCAAAGTGATAGCATCCCATAAACAATAAAAGGGTATTTTTCACCCCACGGTGAGCTCCCTTGCACTGAATGGTCAAGTGATCCTAGCCATAATCTCTTTTCAGCAGGCTTCTAGGATTGCAAATCCTGTCAGTAGCTTTTATATTACAGATGCAGAACAAAGATTTTATCTGCTTTAGACTCCTAGTTATTGGTGATTTCACAAGTGAGAGGATTATATCCATATGCCCATTGGCATCTTGTATTAAATGGGTGGTGCAAGTACCTGGTATTCATTGTCACTGTTGATTTGTAAAGTATCTGCGAGTTGTGGTTGCTAGGTTTTGTTATCATTTCTAAGATGATTGATTACCAATATCACACAGACCACCTTCACACTTTCTGGTCTGGACCGGTCTGTACAGATTTTCTTTCCAGGAGAGAATCCAGAAGCCAAAACATGCATGGGGTTTAGCTGGTGCGAAAGCCCACCCACCCTGCAGCTTTGCCAGCAATTACCTGGAAAAGTACAGAACTGGATTTCCTTGCTCTGTACTCTTCTGAGTGATTGCTGGCAAGGCCGGGGGGAAAGGGGTGGGCGCTTTCGCACCAGCTAAACCCAGTGCATATTTTGGTTTCTGAATTCTCTCCTGGAGCTAAAATCTGCATAGACTGGCCCAGACCAGAAGGTGTGGATGCAGTCATAGGTCAGACTTCTGATGATTCTATAAAAATGTACGTATTTTAGTCTCTTTGGATGCAGTCCTCATCTTACCTTGCATGGTTGCATCTGTGCTGTGTGCCTGTGCCACTACAGGCTATGTACGTGCGAGACCTGGCCCCCATGCTGGTGGTGCATGCAGAAGCCTGCTCTCCTGCATCATGCTCAAACTGCTGGAGGTGAGGCCACACCCCTTGTACAGGGGAAAGCCTACAATTATGCCCTTCCGCCCTTTACCCAGAAACCAATCAAGGCCATCAGAAATGGGTTTCCTGTCTCTGCCCACACCAAGGCAAGGCCCCAACATCCCTCAGTTCTTCCTTCCTTTCCAACTTGCTGTGCACTTACCTGGTAAGTGGTAGAGTGCTCATAAGTGGTTGTGTGGGGTATTGGCCATCCCTGCACCACCAACACAGTGTTCTTCCCATGAGCCCCAGGACCAAATCAATCTCATTCATACCTGGAAATGCACCTCTGAGTTTAGACCATGCACCCTTCTGGGTCTTCTCACAGAGCTCCTGAGCCCAGATTATTGTATTCAACTCAGAGAAGAGTTAAGAATGGATTAAATCTCTTTCCCTCCACCAGCTGTCACTGAGCTTTGTAATACACCTTGTAATAGTTCCCCAGCACAGGTTGCAGGTAGAGGGAGAGAAGGATGATCCATTGTCATCACTTCTCTTAATTCTGCACATTAAGCCCTGAGTGGGTGACAGAGGGATTTTTGCCTTCAGGACATGCCCTCGTCTCACCGGTGTGGCACGTGACAGGCATAGTATAGACCACAGTGCCGGATCACAGTAAGGGGTGTCTGGTGTCATCTGCACTGGTGAGTATAGGGTCGACTCGTCACCGTTTTCTGGTGGTAAGGGCTTTCTTTAGAGAAAGCAGAACCTGGGCCAGCAGGTGAAGATGGTGCCTGACTGCTAAAAGTATGCAGATGGGGGGTCTGTTGTGCTCCTGAAGCCAACACCCTTTGGCTCCTGGGGTGGCAGGCTTGCTGTGGGGCCTGCCCCTGTCCCCTTGCTTTCTGCTGGGGAGGGGAGCAGAGTTTCCCAGCAAGTGACTGTCTTGGGGACTGAAAGTTGCATGCTGTCATCCCTCTTCTACACCAGAATCCTGCTGCTTCTAAAGTTCCTGCTGCTGGACCAAGGAGCCTTTGAGCTCTGGCCGTGGGGCTCTTGGCAGGATTCGACAAAGAGCTGCTTTAAAAGTCTGTGCCGTGACTATGCGGGCAGCAAAGAGGAGTTTCTTTGCTACCATCGTATCATCTGCAAAGTCTCGTCCAGCTGAGCTTTTCTGAGTGGTGAATGGGCTGGTCAGTTCAGCCTCTCTCCGCCTGGAACTGGAATCTTCCAGTGCTCACTGTGACATGTTTATTGACTATTTTGTGGATAAAATCGCTCGTATCCACCATGATTTCAACGCTGTGCTTGATGCAATAGGTGTACCTGAGATGATGGATGCTTTTGTGGGATTGGTTTCAGTAGGTGTCGTCCACTGATGCAATGTGAGGGTCACAACGTGCGAACTTGACCCATCCTGGCTGGTTAAAGCCAGCCGGGAGACATTAGGGCCGTTGCTGGCGGGGCTCGTTAATTCCTCTGTTGGGAAGGGCAGGGTCGCGGGATGCCTGAAGGAGCCTGTGGTGCAACCTTGGCTCAAGAAGCCATCTCTTGACATTGACTCCCTTGCCAGTTATTGTCCAGTCTCTAGGGAAGGTTATTGAATGGGTGGTGGCCCAGCAGCTCCAGGGTCTGGACTGCATCAGTTTCCTCGACCCCTTGCAGTCCAGCTTTCGTCTGGGTCATGGCACTGAGACTGTGTTTGTGGCCTTGGTCGTCAATCTGTGCTGGGAGTTGGACCAAGGTCGGTTGACCATGAGTTGTTGGTAACCTGCCTGTGGGACCATGCTCATGTAGGAGGAATTGTTCTTGAATGGTGATGGTGGGAAGGGGCTAGAGGGTGGAGGCTCCCATCATTGATGTGGTGGGTCCCTCCTTGGTCCCTCAGGTTGGGAGTCTGGGTGTACTCCTCGACTTAGAGCTCTGCCTGGATCCTCAGGTGGTGGCTGTGGCAAGGAGTACATTTTGTAAATTACATCTGGTTTGTCGTTTCCGACCTTATATCTCAGGCTCCAATCTTGCCACCATCATCCATGCCTTCATCACCTCAAGATTGGACTACTGCAACACACTCTACATGGGGCTACCCCTGGTGATGACCCAGAGACTGCAGCTGGTGCAGAATGTGGCAGCCTGCCTCCGGGTGGGGATGGGCCACCATGAGCACGTAACACCAGTGCTCCGTTCTCTACGCTGGCTGCCTATAGTCTTCTGGGCCTGATTCAAGGTGTTGGTTGTTACCTTTTTAAAGCCCTATACAGCTTGGGTCCTGCTTACCTGTGGGACCGCCTTATCCCTCGTGTCCTGAATAAGCCCCTGTGGTCAGCCGGGAGTACCCTCTTGGAGGTCCCTCAGGTTTTCCAGGTGGCCCCGTTTGAGAGAGCATTCTCGGTGGTCATGCCAAGGCTGTGGAATTCCCTCCCGGCAGAGATTCGCCTCTCTCCAAACCTCCCCTCCTTCCGTAGACAATGTAAAACCTGACTTTTTCACCAGGCATAGTGAAACGGGGGACGGGTAGTGGGTGGGGGTGTTTTGGGGTGGTAGGGGGGTATTTATTTGGCCCTCATTTATCTTTGAGGCTTTTTTTATATTTGATTTTATATTATTTATTTTATTTATTTAAAAGCATTTTTTAGCTGCCCCCTCATGCCTACGGCATCTTGGGGTAGCGTACAACACTACAATAACAATAAAAAATATTTTTAAAACCATCACAAGAAATTTTAAAAACAGTCCCATCCAACACCCCCCCTCCCCCACATCCCCAACCACCCAACCCTCCGCCCCCCCCCCTGAAGTCCTGGGCGAACCGCCGGGTCTTGCAGGCTTGCTGGAACGCCAGCAGACCTGGGGCCAGGCGGGCTTATACGGTGTTTTATATATTTGTATTGAATTGTTATTGCTATGGCTTTCAGCCACGTAAATAAAGGAATTCTTCTTCTTCTATCTGTATTATGCTCATTTGCTGCCCCAAACTGCCATTGGGCAGGAGGGGGCGGGTTATAAAACATGAAAATAAATAAATAAATTCCAGTTTGGGGGTGGCGGGGGCATCACTGCTGCTTCTGAACAGCTTGCAGCCTCTGAGGTTTAGGGGACAGGCCCCACAGGAAGCAGCCACCCTGGGGTCTAAGAGTTGTGCGTGGAAGCAGCACCACCTTCACGTTCCTACCCTATGAAATCCTGTGCGACTGCCTTTAAAGCTTCTGCTGCTGAAGTACAGAGGTTCCAATCCTTGGGCCAGTGGTGGTAGCTGTAGACATAGCAGCAGTGCAGGATTCCACTGCAGGAAATTGGTAGGGCAGCTCTGCCCCCCTGCCACTGGTAGAGAAGGAGAAGGGAGGGGTGGGGTGCAGAGCCCCACAGGAAGTGGCTGCTCAGGTGTCAACAGCTGCGGGCATGGAGAGTGTGTCCCTTAGGATGTGCCCATCTGGGGCCTCTGGAACATAGCTCCTGAGACTACCATTGGGCTTCCTGTGACTACCCTATAGGGGCAGCAGAACTGGCGGCATGGCAGGATTCTGGTGTGGAAGGAGGATGGCAGTATATGACGGTCAGCCCCAGGGATGGCCACTTCCTGTGGGGTCCTGCCCCTCTCCCCAGCAGAGTAGGTAAGGTGAATGGAGTAGGGTTTCACAGCAAGCAGCCACCCCCAGGCTAAGAACTGGCAGCTTTGGTAGCACAGCAACACCATGCTCCCATGCGTGTAGCAGCCTGACCTAGTTCCTGTCTTGTCTAAGCCATGGGCCTAACTGGCATGATTTAAGGCTAGTCCTGGCAGTGATGCTGCTGCATGGATTGACCTGATGTGACCAGCTAGGATTCCCTTTGCAACGAATGTGGGTGCGACTACTTCTTGTATTCATGTGTATGTGTAAATGGTAAATGTTGTAAATAGTATTATTGTTGAGCTTGAATGACCGCTTTCAGGTGCTTTTAAATTTTTATTTCTAAAGAAGATTTCTCTTTGGTTCTTATCCTACAATGCTTGTCTAAAGTAATTGCTTGTGTATAAAAGTGTAGAATGACTTTAATTTTTTTAATTACTTAAAGAAGTAATCTGACCTGGCATTCATCAACCACAATATTCTGGTGACTTGTACCAGACTTCTTGTCTGTTGTCTAAGCACATCAAAGTATAAGAGTAATTAAATTTGCTCTAAACCAGGAACTTTCATTTATACCTGAGATCTGTGTTTATCCCAACAGCTGCAGTTTGACATAAGTGCTGTTTGTAAGGACACCACTCTGTTTCAAAAAGAGTGGAAAGTAAATAGCTTGAGGGTTTTTTCCTCCCTGTGCTAATAGTCATGCCAGAGGATTTTTTTAAAAATTACATTAAATATTAACTTGTGTGTCTTGATTATTGGAATCATCTGTTTTTATACTGGCAAATCTGTAGCTCTCTAAAAGATGCAGCTTAACATTTCTAGTAAAATGTATTGCTAGACAATTGGAATATTCCAGCAGTACCTGGTATGTAGAAAACAAGAGTAGTGGAACTGGACTTTTTTATTTTTAAATGGAGCAAAATAAAGATTTTAACATGCGATTTGGGTGATTTTTAAAAAGTGGGGTTGCCCAGGCTTTACATTTTGTATAGCTTTATTCATTAGTCCTTAGACCACCACTGTGATGTTGAATTTTATAAAAAGAAATGTTGAACACAGACAGAATTGGCTTACTCAGGAGCAACTGATCTAGTTAGTTTGTCTGTTTTACAAGTTATGCTTTATTCTGATACAAAAGCTCAAATACCCCTTTTGCTCAAGTTGGTGTTTGTAGCGTTGAATTGTCCTTCCAAGACTTCTCCTTCCAAGAACCATTTCCTTATAAAATACCCCAAATATGGCAATGTAAAACCTTTCTTTTTGGTTAGGCGTTTGGCAGGGAGTATGGTTTAGGGAGTTGTGGGTTAGGGGATTTAGTTGCTTTTTCTTGACTTTATTTGTATATTTTAATATATTTGGGGTTAGTACACTTTATTTGGTTTTATTCTGTATATGCTTGAATTTTTTTGTGTATTGTAACACACCCTGAGACTTGATGGTAAAGGTGGAATATTAATATTATTTTGAAGGCACAACCAGAAAATGGAAGACTCCACGGAAACTAATGCTGAAATTCTTGCTCGCCTCACATCTGCGGTAAGCCCCTTATTTCAAAGTTTGAATTGACCGTGATGCTAATTCAGCTGGGCTTCTTTCAAATGAAAATTTTGTCTAGTAAGGCAAATGGTTGCAGGGCCTACTACAGTTCTTAAGTCTTGGGCAAGAAAAGATAGTGTTGATGGCTTCCTCCTTCTTAAACAATTATTGCTATAAATGAGAGAAGAATTTGCCCTGATTCTCCCCATCCGTCACGCACACAGTGTGAATCTAGCCTTCCAGACAGTGTAAGCAGACCTCCCGCTTTGTTCCCACTGATTTGCAGGTACTGGTAACATATTAAAACTGAGTACACGGCAGTGGCGGCTGGTGGGTTCTAAGGCTGGTGGGGTGGTGTCAAGCCAACGGTATGTGGGGCCAACCAGAATTTTGAAATTTAATGTGGAATTTTACACCCTTGTTGCCGTATGTATGTATGTAATGGGAGAGTGTGTGTCTGTCTCCCTGTGTTCCCTACACAACACACACACACGCACGCGGTTACACGCAGAATTACACACATGCACACACTTTTGTGCACAGACACACATGCGCTCACGTTGTGGCCCGCTTAGGGCCAGTGTGTGTAAAGTCACCTCCTTTTGTATTGCAAAAGGCCAGGATGGATGGATGGTCCACCAAAGGGGAAGTGAATTTCCCACCAGTTGTGTGCTTCAGAAGTCTCCATGAGCTGTTGCCAACCATAGTTGTGAGGACAGAGTGGTGCAGCTACTTGAAGACCCAGATACAAAGCATTCAAGCAAGATACCTTTGCAGATCTCCAGGACTAGAAATAGGAGCTTTATGCATTGCATTTACTAAAGAGAGGTTTTTTTTCTCCCCATTTATAATTTACAATGAGAATCTATTTACTTCTGCACCTGGAAGAATCTGAGATAGCAGCACCCAGCAAGATAAAATCAGCCCCCCACCCCCCAGCCTGGAGACTGGAAATTCCAATGTAAGCCATGCATTTCTTTGCCCCACAGAAACCCCGGGCAAGGAGGCACACAACCACAAGTGGAAAGGCAAGACATAATAATATTAATTTCCTGGCAAAGGAGGCACAAAACACAGCCACAGTAGAGAGACTGAGGCAAGAAAATTATTTCCAGCAGCCAGGGACAAACAACCAATATTGAAACAAGATCAGCCCTTCCCTCCTCTACCCCCCACTCAGGACTAAAAAAATTTCCAACTTGTGCTTAGTCATGCATACGTTTTATATCCCCCCCCCCCCCTAAAAAAACAACCCTACCCACAAAAAAACCAGGACCGGGGCAGATACCCTTCCAAGTTTTTCTCCCAGTCCCTCCCCCACACTAAGATGACAAATCTAGACAACTCACTCAATGTCCCATCCCATGGTCCTCCCAAAGTCCAATTACTACTCATCATGCCCAGCCTGCAGCAGTTAAAGGAAGGCACGGTGCCAGTGGTCAAAGGCAAATTCCTTCAGGCAGCCCTCTCTGTGCAGCAACAGCAGTCCCTTGCCCGCTGTCCCCTAGACTTGGCAACAGGGAGCAGAAGGCAGAAGCACGTCATAGTAGCAACTGGGCAGGGTCACACACGTGCGAGGAGAAAAGGCCTTGCAGCAACTCCAGCCTGCTTGCCTCTTCATTGGTTCCACCACCACCTCCAGCCGCCTCGAGACATTTGGAAATGGGAGAGCGCAAGATATAAATTAAATTTGATAATGATGATTCCTGATTATTCCCATCAGGACCCAGTCTCCTCCTGCAGTTGCAGTTCATTGGCCAGACACCTGTCCTGCCTGGCTTGGGGGGCATCTACTTCTGCTGCCCAGGTATCATTGTAAATAGCTCTGTTCCCCACCCATCCCTCCATAGGGGCTCTCTATCACCCTTCCCCAGTTGCTAACTGTTAAAATGCGAGCCCCAGTGCCTGCAGTATGGATGGAGCGTCCAGCTGCCCATACTGCAATCGTCCCTGCAAGGTTTCATTACCTAGCCCAGTCAGGGGGCTGTCCAGTGCCCACCTGGTTGGCTCCAGTTTCCCCAACAGACGCAGCCATCTTCAGCCTCTTGCTTGGCCTGTCCACATGTGCATGCATGTGATGATTATGCCAGTGCTGCAGCTGCTGTATTTATTTATTTATTTATTTAAAATGTATATCCTGCTCCTCCTGCCCTCAGGGCAGCCCAGGGCGGCGAACAACATTCAATAAAAGTATAAAAAATGTTAAAACAATATAAAATTACAATACGTGGGGGGAAAACCCCACCCCCTCACCCCACCCCTACCCCTCGCCAAAAGCCTGATGGAATAGCCAAGTCTTGCATACGCGCCGAAACAGCAGGAGAGTGGGAGCCAATCCACTCTCCTGTTGGTGTGCACATGTGCAGACTTGCAGAGCCTCCCCAGACCCGGAAGTGTTGTGCCAGTTGCTTTAAAGTGGCACCGCTGCAGCGTCAGACCAACCTTCTGAACGGGTTGGTCTTTCGGGTAGTCTCTGGGAGTTTGGGACTGGCCCTGCAGTGGTGGGGGAGAGCTCATGGCCCAGGGGGGCACACACCCCCCCCCCCAATGCTCCAAGGTGTGGATCATGCCTGGTACACAGAGTGCATAGGAGTAGACCTGGGATGAAGCCACACAAGCTGGGCGGGACTGATCCCCCATGTGCCTCAGGGTGGGTAATCACAGCTGCCACAGTTCAGGGCTAGCTCAGAGAGCAGGGCACATGGTCCGTCTCTCCATGTGGAAACGGGGCGGGCAAGCCACTGTCGTCCATTCTGCCACACCCTGGTGTGGGCCAAGGTGCCAAACACACAAGTGGGTGCCCATCCCCTCCCCCAGCCATGATATGACCATGCAAGGATGGTAACAGTGACCACTGCTCAAAGCCCTATGGCTGATATCACCGTGGGGCAGGTGGGGACTGGGCCCATAAGCAGCAGTCCAGTACCATGATTTGGGCAGCCTTACCCCCACTTTGGGTAAGGTTACTACACCCTGCACTGTATGCCTTTTTTGGAGGATGTACTGTGTAGCAGCCATATGTCCGCCTCGCCCCAGGGCAAAGTGACCATTGGTGGCTGCTGGGCATACAAACCACTGCATCTTGTGGCAACAGTGCCCAAATTGGGGTAAGGCTGCCCAAATTGTGATAACGTCTCATGTGGCTGTACCCCTGTAGACTTAGACCTCATTCAGACGTGGTTTAAACAGCACTCTACAAATGCAAAGGTGAAGAACGTACGCACAAATGACATCTGAAAAGGCACCGCACGCATGATTGAACTTGCTGATGCACTGACAGGCGCGCTCTATGAACCTGGAAAAAATAGGTTGGTAGGGCGCACCTATCTGTGGGCAAGCTCAATATTGTGTGCGGCACCTTTTCAGATGTCACCTATGCGTGCATTCTTCATCTTTGCATCAAGGTTTCACTCTGGATATGGTACAGAGACGGCGTTGGTGGCTTATCTCTGCCGGGAGATGGATGCAGTACGTTCCATATTTCTGGTCCTGCTAGATCTCTCGGCCACGTTTGACAGTGGACCATGGGCTGCTGGTGAGATGGTTGCGTGACCTGCGGGGTCTGGATGGGACTGTTCTTAGATGGTTCCAGTCATTCCTCTCGGGAAGGACCCAGCGGGTTGTCCTGGGGGCAGAGACTTCCAGCCCCCGGGCCCTGGACTGTGGTGTTCCGCAAGGTTCAGTCTTGTCTCCGTTGCTATTTAATGTGTATATGCAGCCCCTGGGGAAGATTGTGAGAGGGTTTGGTGTGTGTTGCCACCAATACGTTGATGACACCCAGCTCTACCTCTCCTTTTCAAACAACCCAGGTCCTGCAGTCTCTGTGCTGTCCCAGCGTTTGGAGGCCGTTGCGAAATGGTTATGGCAGAGCAGACTGAGGCTCAATCCTGATAAGACGGAGGTGATGGTGGCTGGGTAGAGAGGGGGAGGTGCTGGCCCCCTTTGTAGAGGGGGTGCGCCCCGCTGTGGCCCAATACGTGCAGAGACTGGGGATGTTATTGGACTCGGGCCTCCGCCTGGATCGGCAGGTGGAGGTGGTGGCAAGGGCGGCGTTCCACCAGTTGTATCTGGTGCGGAAGCTGCACCCATACATCTCCAGATCTGACCTGGCCACTCTGATCCATGCCTTCATCACCTCAAGCCTGGACTACTGTAATGCACTCTACACGGGACTTCCCTTGACGCTGGCCCGGAGGTCGCAACTAGTGCAGAACGCCGCGGCCCGTCTCCTAACAGGGATGGGTCGACGAGAACACATTACACCTGTTCTCCATGCACTGCACTGGCTGTCTATAACGTACCGAGCCAGATTCAAGGTGTTGATGTTGATCTATAAAGTTCTATATGGTCTGGGCCCCGGATATCTCGGGGACCGCCTCGCCTTCCGCGATTCAGGACGGCCCCTTCAGTCCGCTGGGAGTGCCTTCCTGGAGGTCCCCCACATAAGATGGGGGGCCACAATGGAGAGGGCGTTCTCGGTGGCAGGGCCACAGTTATGGAACTCCTTCTCAGAGGAATCCCACCTGGCCCCAAGTCTGTTGGCCTTTCGGCAGGCCTGTAAGACGTGGCTGTTCTCCTAGGCCTTCGGGGGTGGGGACGGGGGTGTTAAATGAAGGATGATGGGGTTTTTATATCTTGTGAATTATTGTAATTTTATATTGGTATTTATTTTATCTTGTATGTAAGCCGCCCCGAGATGCCGTAGGCATGAGGGGGCGGCATATAAATATGACTAAGTAAATAAGCTGCCTGTACTTGCAAGCTTAAACTGTGTCTGAATGAGCCCTCAGACCTTGATCCAGCTCTGTCCTGGTGCACAAGGTAGATGCACATGTGGAAAGCACTGATAGGTACGTGTATATCTATGATGCTGCATCCTGCTAGAGCAGGACCAGGTGAGGAGAAGAGGCATTGGGAGATGGGGGTGGGCCTGCAGGCATGCTGGTAAGGACGCACTAATCCTCTTCACCCTCCCACCCCCAAGCCACACTCTCTCCCTCACACCACATTCCTCTGGGTAGTTAGTGAAGCTGCTCTTGCTGCCTTTGCCTTGGATTCAAGTGTGGGCTGGATCTGAACTGGTGACAGGTTGCTATAACACTGCTGTGAATGGGCTCCTTTCTGCTTCTATGTACAGAGCTCCTGAGCCCAGGTTACCCTGCTGAGGGGTTAACAGCCCTTTGTTGCCATATGACAAGGGCAGTGAAAGGCTGATGGATAAAGTAGCCCCACATAATGCTTGCCAGAGAAGTCTGGGCTTGGAAGCTTCTATACCCACTTACCCAGGAATATTCATGGCAGTGCTAGAGCAGCCTGGGACCAGTTTCGATCCAACCTGCATTGGGAACTGCGGTAGTGGGATCAGGAGCAGCATTGCCTACTCCCCAGACAGAGGAAGGGGGTGGGGCAGGGATGAGTAAGTGAGGATGGATGGGGTGGGGGAGGGAGAAAAGGGACAAGTGAGTGAAGATGGCCAGGGAATGGTACTGTCCTTACCACTCACCTCTCCAGCCCCACTGGAAAATGAAAGCTTCATTTGTCACCAAGTCAACTTTTGCAGAACCCTTGCAGCTGCTCAGATAAAGCACAGGGGCATCAGAGGCATCTGGGACCCGAGCCTAGGGAACATGGCTCCAATTGGGGAAACATGGTGGCAAAAATGGGGTCTGTCTTGCCATCCTCGTGGGGGGACCAGTTGGGTGGTTGTACTGCTGCTAAACTCTGTGCCTACTGGCGCAGGGAGCATAGCTGGTGGTGGGGTGAGGAGAATGGAGCTTCCCTGACAGCACAGGGCCCTGGCCACTGCAGCCCTGTTCTTGTAGATCCATAAGCATGTGTGGAGTGAGGGATTGCGGCTGCCAGCACTGGGTCCCAATTGCTGCTCTGTGCATTGGCTGTGCCTTTAGCTGGATCCGGGTCTTAAAAGCTCAGCACATGTCTAAAGCCGCTTTTAGACGAGCGCGCGGTGCGCTCACACGTGGTTTCCAAAAATCCCGCGAGACGGGATCAGACGAGGCGCTGCCGCGAGTCACGCACACGGGACGGGGAAGCGCATTCTTTTCAAGCTGCGAATGACCTACCTCGTTCAGACTCCCGGTCAGTTTACGGCTTGAAACGAATGCGCTTCCTTGTCCCGTGCGCGTTACTCGTGGCAGCGTCTCGTCTGATCCCGTCTCGCGGGATTTTGGAAACCACGCGCGAGTGCACCACGCGCTCATCTAAAAGCGGCCTCAGTGTTCTGCTCTTTGACCCAATCTAGCTAAGCAGCTGCTTAACTTGAAATGTAGTAGTAATCGCTCATGAGCCCAGAGTGCCCACCATCTTGAAGGATCGAACCATGAAACTGAGCACGTTTGTGATTTTTATAGAAAAGGAGAGTTTCCCCCCCCCCCCCTTTAAACATGCCTTTACAAAAGCAGCCAAACAAATGGAAAAGAATAAATAAAGCAAACCCTATTTCTAGAAATTCTGTAAGGGGTGATTCCTTCTCTCATCAGCTGCCAAATCACTGCTATTTCCATGAAATTACGGGTATGGTTTGCCCCCATGGATTTAATTGTGGATACGGTATGAATCCATAATTAAATCCACCACCACCCGTTACCCCTACCCCCATGACTCGTCTTTCCCATCCACCGCCCCCTGGGACCCTGGTATAGTACTTATCAGCCTCAGGGTGAAGTTGATTGCAGATCCTGTGGGCTGCAGCTTGATTGAACCTGTGTGGGAGTGTCCACTGTCCTCCCCCCGGGCAGGCTCTTTTGTCGCAGCACACTGTGGAGACTCTGCTCCACAGCGTGCGTGCAAAAAATGGTCACAGGGGTCATTCTGCACACACACAACCCTTTTGCAAAATGGCGCTGGCAGTGTTGGCACCATTTTGCAAAAGGGCAGCTGTTCTGTGCACGTGCAAAGGCCCCAGCATGCTGCCATGAGAGAGCCTGCTGGGGGGACTCCTCGACACAGGAGGAGCCCCCCTGGGACCTACAATCAAGTTGCAGCCCAGTAGACCTGCAATCAAGCTCATCATGAGGCCGGTAAGTACTATACCAGGGCCCAGGGGTGGGTGGGACACCTGGGTCCATAACAGTGGATCCGTAATTTTTTTGGACTGCTGTTACGGATTGGTATGGATTAATCTGTAACAGCCCATTTCAGTTAGTTATAGATTAATCCATACACGAAACTACTATCCCCAGCTAGAATACAATTGGTAATGCTATGTCCTGTTTTCCTGTGCATTAAGATTACAGCTACTTTCCAGGCATCCTTCACCCTAACCTCTCTCTGAAAAGTTTGATTTCATAAACTTAAGATAAGACAAGTGATCAGCACTATGACACTCACTTACCTATGTTTTTAATTGTTCTTAATCGGTATGTTTGATAGTTTCTGTAGGCATTGCATATTGCAGTCTCTAATTGGTTGAGAGGAGTAGGAAGTGCAGTAAATAACATTCACTTGCGAACTCCACCTTTGCTACTGAACACATTTAATTTACCTCTTAATCAAAAAAAACTACAAGGTATTCAGGATAAGCAAATGAGTGTGATCTGCAACGTAAAAACGTAACTCTGGGAATGTGACTATACTATACAATTTTTTGTAGTAGTGAACTGAGAGAAAGGGGTGTGTGTGTGTGTGTGTGTGTGTGTGTGTGTGTGTGTGTGTGTGTGTGTGTGTGTGTG
>QEPC01015050.1:1593165-1604683 GCA_003113815.1 Sphenodon punctatus
AGAAAAGAATGGGGTTAAGATTCTGTAGATCAGAGAAGACTTCTCAGTAACTGGAGCGAAATTTTTCTTTATGTTGGTAGGCAATATGTAGCTTGTGAGCACCTTGCTGTGTTTACAACAGCCCATACTTTTAGCCAAACAGAAGTAAATTGTCACAAACAATGAGGAATCTGTACACTCAAGATAAAGCAGAAAATGGTGTTGCAGTGTCATTTGTTACAGGTAAAAAAAATACTGTGGTAGAGACTGTGGTTGCTTTTATATGGATGTTTAAAATGTCTTGGTCTGATCTAGGATGTATTTAAATGTGATCATGTAAACACGTAAAAAATTTTTAAAAATCCATTTCCTTGTTTTAGGTTGTTCGTTTTTTTGTTTTTTTTAAAAAACACCTTTCCCCCTGTTTTACAGAAACGTTTCAAATTGGAAATGTTTCATAGCAACTACTTTGGTCATGTAAACATGGCCAAAGGATTTACTCTTGGGCACGAATTAAAAACAGGCTGCAGAGCCCTTTCTAGGCGCTATAGAGCCAGGAGAAAGCCGAGGAACTGAAATTAACAAGAGCTGGTCAGAGAGAGAACTGAAATTAGCACCAGCTCTCCAGCAGGCCGACACTCTGGCAGAACTGTAATTAACCAGAGAACTGAAATTAGCAAGAGCTGTGCAGCATTGTAGCAGATCCCCTGAGTCCTCCAGCATAATAATGCTTTAGGCGGTTTTTAGAAAATCTGTTTACACATTAGTAGAACATTAGATCTAAAACATTTTTGTAATGATACCTTAAGAACTTTTCAGTGTGGCAGTGCCTTAATATTAATAGTCCTTCTGGAGGATGGTTTATTCAGTGTTTGGGGAATAGCTTTGCTTCCACTGGTACGTACAGTCCCGGAAATAGCTTTTAATTTGGTGGGTTCTTTGAAAAGGCGTCTAAGTGCCACGGTTCTGGCCTCTTCCTCCCCAATAAGCCAGCCCTTAGTCACCAACAGTTCCACAGCCTCTTCCTTAAACTATAAGATTCAGTCCCACCTGGAAGTCCTGTAGTCTAGTGGGTAGTTCTTACAGGTTTTCAGATCCCTCCTGTGTCTGGGGTTAAAGAGTGTGAGATTCCATTCTGCCCACAAGCAGCTCTACTCTGCTTCTCTCTGGAGAGCCTGCCATAGCCACTTCACTCTCCAGACTCTCCCACCGTCCCGTCCCCCACCCCAGACTAAAGGCTGCTGTAGTTGAATACCCATACTTCTTAGAGTTTTTTCTGGTTTTCCCCATCATTGGTGTCTTCTCCCACTCACAACGCAAGCAGAGCTGTTAGCAGTTAATTATAGTGTTTCTTTAGTAGCTGTACCCTTCATACCTTTTTGGTGCTAGAGATCCCTGTGACACCATGACCTTTCAATAAAATGATTTACATGTAATGTAGCCAAAGTGCCATAAAGAATTAAAACGCAACAAAGAAATATCTTTAATATTGTAGAAATACAAACAAAAGGATTCTTGGCCAGTTTTTAGATGTGCCTCTATCTTTGTGGATTTCACAATCTGCCTTCAGCAATCTCGTGATGGTGGAGTTTAAACATGGCTCCCTGCACCGGGCGTTGCCTGGCCAACACTGAAAACAGTAGTGCCGGGCAGCTGACACATTCTTTTTAAAACCAGATTTGTCAAATCTCAATACTGGGATTTGACAAATCGGATTTTTTTGTTTTTTTGTATTGTTTTTGCAGATGTTTATTCAGAGGGCGATCTGATAATGTAAACGATATCCACAAATAACATAACTAACCTGTTCATTTCACCTCTATCTTTAAACTGGCTTCTCAACTTTTTTTTTTTCTTCTTTTTAACTTATTTTATTAAAGTGTTGTTGTTCAGGAAAGAGATACATGCCTTCCGGCCATTCATCTTTTTGCTGAGTACATTTTTCACAGTTATTACATTTCTTTTATCCTTTCCCTTGCCCTGTCTTTTAACCTTTCCTTCTGACCCCTACCCCACCTTTATCCCTTCCCCCTTACACCCGGACAAATCGGATTTTAAAAAGAATGCGTGAGCCGCCTGTTGCCGCTGTTTCTAGTGGCAGCCGGGCAACATCCGGTGCAAGGAGGCACGCCTAAATTCCACCCCTGTGAGATTGCTGAAAGCAGATTGTGAAATCCGTGAAGATAGATGCACGTCTAAAAGCGCCCTTGGTCATGTCACAAATGGAATAGGAGATGCTCAAGAAAGATGAACTTAAACTGGAACAAGTGCACCAAAAAGCTACCACGATGGCCAGAGGAATGGAGAACCTATCTTATGAGACGAGCTTAAAAGAACTTGGCCTATTTAGCCTGACAAAAAGGAGGCTGAGAGGAACTATGATCATGATACACAGATAAATCAGGGGAGTTAACAGAAGGGACTACTCAAACTAAGAATGAGTAGTAAATAACAAATAGATACAAGCGGGTCATAAATAAACTTAGACTCGAAATTAGATTTTTAACCATCTGAACAGTGAACTACTGGAATAAGCTCGCGGGAACAATTGTTGGAGCAAAGAACCTGAATAGCTGCATACATTTATTGAACTGTGTTTTAACATCCAACTTATGAGGAATTTATTTGATGTTACAGGAAGATATATCCCCAAATGCCTTTTGTTTCCCCCCCCTTTCGTCCTGGAGTATCAAAGTTATCTGCAACTGGAGGTGAGACTGGTGGAGTGTTCTAGTTCCTGGGTACTATAATTATGGCAGGTGCCCAACTGGTGGGTCCTGCACACATACGTAGTGTCTAACTGGTTGCCATGTTAGGATTTGGGAAGGAATTTTCCCTCTGGTCAGATTAGCAATGGATTCTGAGAGTTTTTCCTCCTTCCCTGCAGTGTGTGTGTGTGTGTATATCTCAGTTGTTTGAGATATGTGGATATTTTAATAAGATTTTCCCTTGTTTCTTCAGTCATCTGGCCACTACTAATCACTACTTGTGGCAGATTTTTATTATAGGCTTTGTTTCTTGTTGGATGGATTTTGGGGTGTGGGAAGTCCTGTGCTAGCGGCTTGTCTAAATGATCCTTGAATTCCCTTCCAGCTTTGACTAACAGTTATTATTGCATACTAAGTTCATAATTATATGGTCCATTGAAACCTATTAATAGGAAATAGTAGTTGTTCCCACATAATATTATTTTTCGTAGCACCAGTTTTGCTTCCTTTCCTGTTGGTCTCGTTAGTATTATTTCTTTGGAAGGTTTCATTTTCTCAGAAGTACTATGGAACTTGTCTTTCCTTGATGACTCAGCAAGGCTGGAACTAATCATTTAGGGAAATGAAGACTTGCTATTGAACAATGGCAGGTTAAGGGGAGTGGAGGAGATAAGAGCAATAGCTGCTATGAATGGTGCCAAGATGGTATGACTGCAGGAAAACACTGCAAAGGATTTACTATTGAACATGAATTTTCTGTTTAAAACATAAATGCTAAGAGCCGATCCTTGTGTGAAAGGCGTGGCAGTAATATTGTGTAGTCTTCAACTACACTGTGTCTCTGTTCTGTGATGGATGAAATGGGAGTCTGTCAAAAACTACTGAATTTAACTCATAAAATCAGTTATTCATGCCATTAGTTAAAATGATCTATTTACAACTTTGCCATGTCCTATTTTGCATAAAGGAGCTGGCATGCAATAAGTTTAAAAGGGCCAGAATTGATAAATTTTCATGTACTAACTTTCTATAGTGTTGAATTTTTAAGCATAATCTGTTACTTTGTTTTTGAAAAAACAATTTCTGCGGTTTTAGGATCTATTCATCCCATGTCCCTTCCCAAACAGGAACTCTGGTGGGGCCGATCCCAAGACCTGTGAGTGGTGTGTGTCACACATGCGTGTGCTGCTGCACGGTTTGCACATGTGCTGTAGGCCCTGTGTTGGGGGTGCGCATGGTTTGTGCCTATGTGTGTGCATGCCGGTCCGCAGAGCTTGGGATCGGCCCCACTGTGTCATTGAACTAAATCTTCAGGTGAGAGCAAGGTGATATGCTTGACGAGAGCATGGTGATATCAATGTTTACATTGCAAAAGATCTTGCCTCACCTGCTGCTGAAACAGAACAGAGCAGGCAGATGTTTGCACAGTGTACTGAGAAGTACGGTTTCCTCCTTCCTTCGGAAGCCAACTAATGGTATAGTCGCTGTGTTCACAAACTCATTCTCTGGATCTAAAAAGTACAAATTACGTTATGACCTTTTTTGTGCCTTACTCGGCAAACCTTGTAGACCTCACCACTTTGACAAGGACAATTGAGAGAGAAGATTATTTCATGCAGCATTTCCTTAAACTCCACAAATATCACCATTTCTTAAATTTGCACATGGAAGAATGACAGAAGTGGAAGTCAATAGGCTGGAAAAAAAAGAAACCCCAGCAAAGCTGCTATTGTATTAATAAAAGAAGATTCCCCCACTTTGTCCTTCACTAAATATAAGATAGTACTATAGATTCCAGGTAGTTTTGCAGTGACACACATTTAGTGTTCAGTTCAATAGAATTATAGATATCTTCTTAATGATCTCTAAAGAGAGAGTGGGTGTTTTTAAATGAGACGGCCCCATGCAAGGACCACCTGTCCCTGTATGTGGCCTGCCTCGTCTGAATGTCAGGGAGGGGGGGGGACATGGTGCATGCGACTCACCTCCCCCCACATCTCTGACACCCCCATGCATGGGGCTTTCGGCAAAAAGCCAGAGTGCCTCCAGTGCATGGGCAGGGCAGCTGTGCATGGGGCCGCTTGTGTGAAGCGCTTACCCACGCACGGCGCGCCCCATGCACCTGCCTCACACAACGATTGCAGCCCCCTGCTGCCCAGTCTTGTATAAAAACACTCAGTGCATGGTTGTCATGTTGGTCCCAAATGTAAGAGATGGAGACATGTAGTTCAGATGAATCTTTAGGTCCCTGTTGTCCCATGGAGAATCAAAAAGCTTGCTGTGAGCTATAATAGGCATTGTCAACATGTTCCAAAAAAGGCCTAACTCATTTATGTGAACTACACATAAACTGGCATGTGTGGTGCTGGGTATATGAGGAACTGTCTGGCATGCATTAGGTACATACAAATGTATGTGTTCAATTACTGCGGAAATGTCTGCATGTAGAGTTTGGATAGTAACTAAACCTTTCCAACTAGTATTGTTTCCGTAACCAAGAGGCCTTGTTCTTGATAGTAGGGGAGCAACCTACACTTTCATGAATCAGATTTCTGTGCCTCGAAGAAGTGAGTAGGGGAACAAGCCAGGGAGCATGGGTGATAGCAAAAACCCTATCTTATCCAATCGAAGGGGGACAGAAGGATTAAACAGAGAAGCAGCAGGAATAGTTGCTGAAATATGAAATATGAAGTTTTGTCCACATTTTGTCCACATGCTTATTTACCCCATATGAAATATGGGGTTGGGGGGTATCTGTGCTGGTATCAAGCCCGAGGAATAAGCAGACAGACGCGCATGGTTGAGAATTGTGTGGGGTTGGAAATGGGGAGGTGAATCCTGAGGTGGGGTCAAAGGCAGGAGTAGGTACATAGGGACAGAGAGAAGGAATTGGTAGCAGGCAGGAACCGGGACCCAGAAACAGGAGTCACATAAGTCAGGCTACTGCCTGCCTGGTAGTTTGGACGAAGCTCTGGTGCGGCCTGGGTAGTTGCAAAAGGAAGTTCTGGCCAAGGAGAGCCCTGTACAGCTTCAGGGATAGAGCTCTCTTTACATTCTGGAATGGGCTTGTGGTCACGTGGTTAAAGCTTCAGCTTGGGATGAAGCAGATCCAAGTTTGAGTCTTGAAGGTCCTGTCAGGGAGAAGCTCCTCTTACCGTGCACACAGTTCAATGCTTATTCCCTGCTCTGCTGATGATTAAATGTCATCAACAGAGCATGGAATGATTATAAAAGTTGTCAAGATATTTGGGCAAGACATATGGGGTCAAACTCACACCTACTGTATCAGGCTGTAAATGAGACAGACTCTCGATGAATCTTTAAACAATTCTATCTAATGTCTAAATTTCACAAGTCCTCTACATATATGCCATCTATGTTACGTTCCTCCAGGTTACTTGTAAGTTAGCACATGAGACAACGGTTTCCATCCTTGTTGCTAGGAATGTTCTTACTTTTATGTTGCTGTTCAGTTTTGGACATTGGCATGATGAGTGTCTAATACAAATCGTTGTATGTTAGTCCCGTTGTCCAAAATCGGACACAGTTTAGATAGCATGCTTATTTTGCAGTGGCAAACATCACAATTCATATTTGGCATCTCAGTTTCTCATTGTGCATTTGTGGGTTCGGCTCCTGTAAGCATGTGCTTTATATTAAATTCCAATTAATGTCTTCATAAGATGTGCAAATGCCAATCTTGTCATGAAGGCAGTAGCCTGAAGCTTATTAGGCAGAAGCAAGATAATATGTTGCACACGTATATTGGGTAAAATTAATGTTAACCACAGACTTCACTTGGTGAATGGTGCACAGAAATTGAATACACTGCAGAGATATCAAATGCATTATACTAAAATGGCATGCAGAATAAACCTGAAAACTTTGTTTATAAATTGAAGGAATATAGGCTAAGGTCACACTTCTCTAATGTTTATCATCAGTGGATTGTAAAAAACCTTATTTTTACAAATGTTACTGAATGAATTCAGGCTACAACAACAGTATGAAGCAGAACAAAATTGCTGGCCTTGTTTTATAGCTGAGGAAACTAAGGCAGAGGATCTGGAATGCAGCTGTGGGCAAAAAAGAAATGGAGACTAGTTATATAATCTTATGATTAATAGCAGAAAGATGCTCCATTCCACTAGTGCTGCACTTTCCCTGTTCAGTTATAGATTTGTGTGTGTGTTTATAAAAAAATTTTTTTTTTCTCTTTATCTGTTAGGTGCAGAGAGAGTTGGCTGCTGTTATTGCGTTGAAAGCAAGAAAATCAGGTATGAGACACTTATAACAGTATTCTCTTCATTTTATTGAATGGTTCAGATCCCACTGTTGCTTCTGGAGGGAAGGTGTGTGTACTTGTTAAACATTCAAGAGCCACTGTGGTGTAATGGCTAAGTGTGTAGTATTTGGACCAGGAGGTAGGGGGACCCTGGTTCAAGTCTTGCCTCACCCAGAAACTCACTGGGTGACCTTGGGCCAGTCACATTATACTCTCTTCAGGATGGTGGCCATTTGGCGATGGCAACTGGGGTCTCCTGATTCTTTGGTACCCCAGTCTAGTAGCGTTTTTAGATGTGCACTGGGATCAGGCACGGGAGCGGCGAAACAGCTGCGGTGCTGTTTTAGACGAACCGAAAGCGGAAGTTGTGCACGTGATTGGCGGCCGCGCATTCTTTTCCGGCGGCATATGTCCCCCCCAGAGAAATCAGGCCGGTTCGATCGCGGTCGGCAAAGAATGCGTGGCCGCTGATCACGCGCACAACTTCTGCTTCCAGTTCGTCTAAAACAGCGCCGCGGCTGTTTCGCAGCTCCCGCGCCTGATCCCCGCTGCATGTCTAAAAATGGCCTAGGACTCCTCCAGTTTGCTGATCTCATCAGGGAGCAGAACACTCCTCCTCTCTCAGTGCAAGTTGCAACCCATTCTTAGGAAGGGGCAGCATAATGTTTTGTCTTCTAGGACAATCATCTCCCTAGGGTTGACCCTGGACACAAACAGATGTTTGCAAATAAATGTGTCCACACATTACTCCAGTTTGGATGTAAATATGCAGTTGTGAAAGACTGGATTTTGGCCCCATGTTGTGAGCATGGTCCGGAGACTGTAGCTAGTGCAGATTGCTGCAGCCCGTCTCCTTATGGGGATGGGTTGCCGTGAGCACATTGCACTGGTGCTCTGGGCTTTGCACTGGTTGCCTGTAGTCTTCCAGGCCTGATTCAGAGTATTGGTTTTGACCTATAAAGCCCTATACAGCCTTGGCCCAACTTACCTGCAGGACCGCCTCGTTCTCCGTGCTCTGGAGCAGCACCCTTCTTGAGGTCCCCCGTGTGGCCTGGGGGACCACCAGGGCCGGCCCCATGCATGTGCCACATGTGCAGCCGCACATGGCCCCGCAGCCAGCTGGAGCCCCACACTTGCCTGGCTGGGCAGCAGGCTGCAGCCAGCTTCTCCCCTATTAAGTGATTCTTCCTCCCCTCCCTGGCTCCAGACCCCATTCCTCACCTGCCTCCTGGCCGCAGCAGCAGCAGCGATCGGGTTGGGAGATAAGGCTGTTTGTTTACAAACAGCTCCTCCCCATGTGCTGATCAGAAGGTTGCTACCTTGTAAAGAAGGTTCTTCGAGATGGCTCCCAACATTCTCACAACTGGGTTGTGCGCGCTCACCCTGTTCAAATAATAGACCACATGATGGTCTTGAGCTCCTCTGGTATAAAAAGAACCCTCCCCCTCTGAATGACAGTTCCTTTCAACCCTTTCTAGAAATATAAGAAAAGAATTCCATGCGGGGCTGGAAGGGTGGGTGTTGTGAGAATGTTCGGAGCCATCTCAAAGAACCTTGTTTGCAAGGTAGCAACCTTCTGTTCTTCTTCGAGTGGCTCCTCACATGATATTTTTACATGGCTCCGCCGGGTGGGGAGTCCGTGGGCGCGCCAGTGCATGGATGGGGCATGCACACAGCTGCACACACATCCCCACTCACCCACCACTCATCCACACCCACATAGTAACCACCATTTCCCCCGGTTGCTCCGTGCGTGGGGATGAGTGGGGGGGTGAGTGGGGATGCGTGTTAGGCGAGCGCGCACGCACCCCCACTCACCATGGGCGCGTGCACCACATCATTCACATGGGGTTCCCCCACCCATGAACACACAGAAATCTGCGTGTTCATGGCTGGGAGGAGAGGCCCGTGTAAAAAGGGCCACATTCTCACAACTGTCTTACTTATACTATCTTAGGTAGGAATTTAGGATATAAAGCAATATTTATTCTGTCTTGGAAAGTAAATCTGCGAATATGGTTCTAAGATTATTATGGCTGCTATTTCATTAACTCTTCTTAATGAAGTTATTGCTAACAGGAATACTGTCTTTAAACCCACAACCAGTTCATTTGCACCCCCATATAATTAATTCACGCTGCCCCGTGGGCACAAATTAAATGGTTATGGGTGGGGGCAGCGTGAATTGATTATATGGGGGCGGGGGCGGAAATGAACTGGTTATGGGGTGGGGGCAGCATGAACTGATCATGGGGGCACAACTGAACTGGTTATATGTCTCTTTTCATGGCATAATGGGCTTAATAAACTAACTGCATTTTGGGTGTCTTGTGCGTGTGATAGCAGCACCTCTGGACCGGTCACACTGCATGCATGCACAAGGCACAGACGGCCCTGGAGGCCAGACTGGCTAAGCTCACTCCCTCCTCCAGTAAGGCAGTGAACGCAGTCAGTCTCTCTGTGCCTGCCTCACTGCCCGCTTGGCTGCCCCTGCAGTGGAACCACTCCTGGGGAGTGGTGGTAGATGCTCGGCTGGGGAGGGAGTGTGGAGGAAGCATGCTTCTCCATGGTTGCTTGGAGTGGTGGAGAATGGGAATGGGAATCCTTCCTGTCCAGACGGAGTAAGTTTTATGTAAATTTATACATTTGCATAATTAGGTGGGGCCTAATTATGCAAATTAGGCCCCGTACCAAGACTTCACACATGGCCTCTCAAACCCTGGGGCCGGCCCTGGGTACCACTATGAAGAGGGCGTTCTCTGTGGCTGCACCTAGGCTGTGAAACTCCCTCCCGGTGGAGGCCCGGGTGGCCCAGGATCTCCCCTCCTTCCATCGTATGTGTAAAACCTGCCTGTTCTGCCTGGCTTTTGTTGAGGGAGATGGAGTGTAGGGTGGGATGTGGGGAGGAGGGAAATTTTGGGTCTTCCTTTTTATTGTATTTTATGGTTTCATTGATTTTATATGTTTTAACATTGTAAGCCGCCTCGGGCTGCTTGGAGCAGGAGGGGCAGGGTATTAAATGATTTTATAAATAAATAAATAAATAAATAAAATAAATCTGCATTGCTAAGCTATGTTTAGTTGCCAAGACTGTGGATTACAAATTTGTCCAAGTATTTCCCTTGTTGACATCCGAGTTTGACTTTGGCTCGTGTGGTTTTAATGAGTTGCTAAGCCCACAAGCATAATAATTGGCAGCTTTCAACCCATCTCCATTTTAGACAATTTAAAATTGTAGCAATTGCCCTGAGGAGAGTGGGGGTATTACTGATCCATTATTTTAGATATTGATTATATATATATTATTATTTTAGATATTGATTCATTTTTGAAAGATGCGACTCTTTGGTCAGTTTAACTAGTGTGCATTCTGTGTTTAAAAGGGAATGCTGCAATTTGCATTAGTTTGTCTTCTGTGGGTATAATGCATGGAAAGTAACTACAGGATCAGTCACAACTGTTTAACATCTTTATTGTTTGTAACAGAGTGAATTAGGGCAGCTGATTATTCTTTATCTTGTTGATGGCTACGGTCATGGCCTTGGTTCTAGTCTTTAATGTGATATAGTTGTATATATTGATAAGCTTTAACTTTTCTCGGGTTGGTACTGCCCAATACATTACAATGTACTTCAGAGAGAGAGAGAGAGAGAGAGAGCTGCTTATATTGGGGGAAAGGGGGTGGGGGGAGAGACCTTCCAACAGTCAAGCTCCGAGGGCTGCATAGAAGCTGAGGGTGGGAGTGCTTAATTATTATATATATCCCACCCTATCCCCAAATTGGCTCAGGGCGGCTTAAAATAATAAAAAACCCACAAACACCATATCAGTAAAGTACAGATCAATACATATCCCGCTGCATGCCCGTCACTCCCGCTCCTGTCTCTCACTCAGAGAGGCATGTGTCATAAAACTGTTACCTATCCTTGAGCTCACATACCCTCATCTCTACTCCCTTAGTCTGAGTTCAGACTGAGTTCAGTGTTTGAGGGTGGGAGCTGGATTCCAGGAACTGGGAAGAGGCCAAATAAAGACCAGCTGTGGGCTGCGTTTGACCCCTGGGCCTGAAGTTCCTTATCCCTATTATAGTGTGTCAGGATTTGGAATGCCTCGAATATACATAATGTTGTTTTTAACCTTGTTCAGAATAACACCGAGTTACAGAAAAAGTTCACCAACTGCCAGGCAAAAAAGATTTGGCAGCAATTTTTTTTTACACCAGTTAAGAACATAAGTAGTGCCATACTGAGTCAGACCAATGGTCTATCAAGCCCAGAATCCTGTCCTCCAACAGTGACCTATCGCAATCGCCGGTGGTGGCTCCCCGCACAGGGTGTTTGCGGCACTGCCCCCCAAGCACCGCGGGGGCCACCACCGCTGCTCAATTGTATTAAAAAAACAAAAAAACACCCCGCGCCACTTATGACAGCTACAGCAGCCTCTGAGCTGCTGCAGAGGCTGCTGTAGCTGTCGCTGTTGTTGTTCTCCCTTCGGGGACCCACTCCGCTCTGGGAGTGCGTCCCGGAAGGGACAAAAAGGCTGAGCT
>QEPC01015050.1:1606383-1656101 GCA_003113815.1 Sphenodon punctatus
TCCACACCACTCAAGATTTTATAAACCTCTATCATGTCCCCTCTCAGTCTTCTCTTCTCTAAGCTGAAGAGACCCAGCTTGTCAAGCCTCTCTTTGTTCGGAAGCCGTTCCATACCCTTTATCATTCTCGTTGCCCTTCTCTGTACCTTTTCTAGTTCAGCTATGTCTTTTTTTGAGATGGGACAGCCAGAACTGCACACCATATTCCAGGTGCAGTCACACCATCGATTTGTATAGAGGCATTATGACATCCTCAGTTTTATTCTCTATCCCTTTGCAAATAACTTCTAACATTGTTTGCTTTTTTGACTGCTGCTGCACACTAGGCTGAGGATTTCAGTGTATTGTCCATAATCAGTCCCAGATCCTTTTCCTGAGTGGTAACTCTTAGCTTAGTACCCAGCATTGTGTACTCGTAGTTTGGGTTATTTTTCCCTACGTGCATCACTTTGCACATTAAATCTCATCTGCCATCTAGATGCCCAGGCACCCAGTCTCGTAAGATCCTGTTGCAGTTCTTCACAGTCTGCTCATTTTTTAACTACCTTGAATAACTTGGTGTCATCTGCAAATTTGATCACCTCACTCTTAACACCCTTTTCCAGATCATCAATGAATACATTAAGCAGCACCGGTCCCAATATAGATCCCTGAGGCACACCACTTTTTACATCTCTCCATTGTGAAAACTGACGATTTAGTCCTACTCTTTGCTTCCTATCCTTGATCCATAGTAAGACACTACCTCCTATTCCGTGACCTTTTAATTTTCTTAAGAGTCTTTTATGAGGGACCTTATCAAATGCTTTCTGGAAATCCAGGTACACTATATCTACCGGGTCTCCCTTGTCCACATGCTTATTTACACCCTCAAAGAATTCCAGCAGATTAGTGAGTCATGACTTCCCTTTGCTAAATGCATGTTGAATCTTCCTCATTAAACCATGTTTATCAACATGCCCAGCGATTCTGTTCTTAATGATAGTTTCCACCATTTTGCCAGGCACAGACGTCAAGCTTACTGGTCTGTAGTTTCTAGGATCACCTCTGGATCCCTTTTTAAATATCGGGGTTATATTTGCCACCCTCCAGTCCTCAGGTACAGTGGCAGATTTTAGAGAGAGTTTACAAATTACTAACAGTAGGTCTGCAATTTCATATTTGAGTTCCTTCAGAACTCTGGGGTGAATACCATCTGGTTCTGGTGATTTGTTAGTATTTGGTGGTCAGTTTGCTCTAGGTCCTCCTCCAGAGTCGAGTTGATTTGTGACAGCTCTTCCAATTTATCACTTACAAAGTAAGGTTCAGGCATGGGTATCTCCCCAACATCCTCTGCAGTGAAGACCAAAGCAAAGAACTAATTCAACTTCTCTGCAATGTCCTTTTCCTCCCTAAGCACCCCTTTCAGCCCCATGTCATCTAACAGCACAAATGACTCTCTAGCAGACCTCTTGCTTCTGATGTACTTGGAAAAGTTTTTATTATTAGTTGTAGCATCTTTAGCAAGTTGCTCCTCAAATTCCTTTTTGGCCTGTCTTATTGACTTTTTACATCTTCTTTGGCAACGTTTATGCTCTCCCCTATTTACCTCATTGGGACTGTCTATCCATTTTTTAAAGGATTCCCTTTTGACTCCAATAGCCTCCTTCACCTCACCATTTAGCCACATAGGCAGATGTATGGCCCTCTTCCTACCTTTCTTAATTTGTGGAATACATTTAATCTGAGCTTTCAAGATGGTGTTTTTAAAAAGTCTCCACGCTGCCTGTAGACATTTAATTCTTGCAACTGCGCCTTTAAGTTTCCCTCTAACTAGTTTCCTCATTTTTACATAGTTCCCCATTCTAAAGTTATATGTTACCACAGTGGTTTTATTTGGCATTTCCCCTCCTGTGAGTTTGTCAGATTTGATTATATTATGATCACTATTGCCCAGTGGCTCCAGCACTTTTATCCCTTTCACTAATTCCTGCACTCCACTTAGGACTAGATCCAGAGTGGCTCCTTCTCTTGTTGGTTCCAGGACGAGCTGCTCCAGGAAGCAGTCATTTATGACATCTAGACATTTTATCTCTGCATCCCGCCCTGAGAAGACATTCACCCAGTCAACATGAGGGTAATTGAAATCGCCCATTATTACTGCGTTTCTGACTTTAGTAGCGTGTCCTGTTTCCCTGCTGTAACTGGTTCTTGGTGGATAAATACTCCTGTACCAAATGCCCTTCTGGCACAAAGGAGTGACAGTGTGGGAAAGGATGTATGCTGGAGCTCTGCTTTGCTAACTCTCATCTGGCATATGGTCTCTAAAGGAACAACAAAGCCTATACTGTTAGTTAGGGGCAGCCCCTATTCCAGAGGTTTCCAAACTGTTGATTGGGACCCCAATTAGCATTGGTCTATCTGCAGATAGGCGTAACAATCTGGACTCCTTCGATATACTATGCATGTCTTAATTGGAGTCTGGTGTACAGAATTATATTTAAAAATCAGAATTGAGTCACAAACTTTTTCCTTTGACCTAGGCTGCTGCTGCTTCTGCTGGGGCAGGACAGCTCTTGGATGCACTAACTGGAATTTGAATCTGCCTTTCTATATGAGGATTTCCTATCCAGCATTTGGACATCTCCAAATGAAGGAATATGGTTTGGAATAGGGGTGAAATGAGAATAGATTTCTATTCTTGCAAGAACGCATGAGATTCTTGCAACCCTGGTGAGATCTCGTGCTTTCTCACGCGAGTTCTTGAGACTCTTGTGAGATTCTCGAGAAACCTCAAAAAGGCTCTGTACATGCACAAAGTGTCCGCTGTGATCATTCTGCGCATGTGCAGCTCCCTGGTGGCTATTTTGCGCATGTGCAGAGGTGGTTTTTATTTAGGCTTCTCAAGAATCTTGAGAGATTCTCAAAACCCTAAAAATGCTCTGCACATGTGCAAACATGGCCACCGAGTCTGTGCATGTGCAGAATGGCATCTTGCGCATGCACAGAGCTGGTTTTCAACCATGCGAGAGTGGGTTGAGAATCGGCCGATTCTCAAGCCGTTGTTCTTTAAAATCTTGAAGAGAACCCTATTCTTGCTGAGATTTTTGAGACTTGCAAGGGTGAGCTTTAGCCTTAGTTTGGAAGCCCATGTGCTGGCTGCATTTTTAATAATTGTAACTCCAAATTATTCTGTCTTGAATTGTGATTGGCCTAACAAGGTACAAAAACTGGTAATTCTTCTTGATTTAAGAGTCTATAATTTTGATCCAAATTTAATTGTTGGAAATGTCCACTTTGGAGCAGCTTAACTGTACCGGAAAAAAAAAAGCCTGACTGATTTGGTTCTCTGAAATTATTACTTCAAGTGACTCTCTTCCAGTATGCTTGGTCACATTGAGTGTCCTAAATTAGCAGTTCTTATGCAAATGTGATAGGTTGTTTTAATGAAGATAAATTGAGTTAAAGCATTGACAGAGGAAAATGGGATTAGTTTGCCTGGTTTTCCAAGAGTGATGAGTACTTTTGTGATTACCTATGTTTTTTTACCCCCTCTGTTGTTCTTTACTTAAATAAGATTTGGATGTGGTGCATGATGGCAAGATTCAGGAGAATCACCAACATAGGCAAAAGAATTAATTATAATTCCTTGAGATCTTTAACCAAGAATAGTACTGTCAGATTAGCGAGATTAACATAGGTTGTTTGTAATAAAGAAAATTATTATAATTATGGGAACATGTTGGTCCAAATCAGGAGGATGAGGCATGGAGAAAGAGCTTCACATTCTTCTCAATACATGGCCAGACTTGATGGAGAATATAGGCTACCAGAAAAAAATGAGCTCTGTTGCAGAGAGTGGAGAGAGTGAGTTCTGGTTTTTCAGTAAAATACTTGGGCAGTACGTATTTTAACTCAGTAAGTGGCAGATTCCAGCAGGACCAAAATGGGAAACGAAGT
This sequence comes from Sphenodon punctatus, assembly GCA_003113815.1. Taxonomy (NCBI): domain Eukaryota; kingdom Metazoa; phylum Chordata; class Lepidosauria; order Sphenodontia; family Sphenodontidae; genus Sphenodon; species Sphenodon punctatus. The sequence goes on from QEPC01015050.1 coordinate 1,610,323, forward strand.
ATACATACTGCTGAATGGAGGGGAGGAAAAAGAAGGGGGAAGATAGAGGGACAGCTCTTTAATACTCCTAAATTGCAGAATACCTTCGGTTAATGTGGCATGAAAAGAGAGACATCTTGCAGCTCACTGCATCAAGTGCTTCATGGTTATTTTACTATTAGTCACTTTGAAAACTAGAGAATAACCACCAAATGGTTTCACTAATCTTGATGCAGCTGAGCACTTCAGCAACACTGGGGGTGCCTGGATAACACTATTGCAGAAAATAAGAACAAACGTATGATCCAGGTGTCCCAACAGGTAGAACCAATTACTGCTGCAAGTGAATTGCTAGCATGTACATTTAAGAAGAGTAATTCAAAAGCAGTGCACTCCCTTATCAAATGTTAGTGGATCTTATGGATGCATGCCACAGTGACCAGAAGACAATGGAAGAGGTCCCTGCTGGTAGGGGTGTGCACCAGGCCCCCTCTGCCTCGGTCTCGTCACCACAGGACTCTTTGGTTTACTGAGGAGCTGTGGTGTATGAAGCGTGTAGGCAGGAGGCTAGAGCGATTCTGGCGTCGGACTCGATCTGACTCCGACTGTCTTCTCCATAGGGCCCATTTGCGGTCCTATGTTGAGGCTGTGAGGACGGAAAGGAAGGAGTTCCTTGCTGTCCTCATAGCATCTGCGAAGTCGCGCCCGGCGGAGCTGTTCTGGGTGGTGCGGGGGCTGGTTCCTTTGTAAAGTGCCATGTACACTGCTGGCGCTATATAAATGTTTGTTAATAATAATAATAATAATAATAATAAATGGGAGAAAATTCCATCGAAGTAAATGAGGGAAAAAACAGTGTAAAAAAAAAAAATCAATGCCAAAAACCCCAAACCAAAATGAGATCCAAAAATCAATGAGAACTGAAAAAAAATGAAATTGAAATTCCTCCCAGAATCCCATCTCTAGTCCCCAATACAGAGGAGGCATAAGTGTGTTAAGGTTCTTTGTTCACAGGAAGTGCAATGAGTAGAGCTAAGATTTGCTCTAGGCTAGTGTTGACAGTAGTATTAGCCTCCCCCAAGGAAGCGGGGACTGTAATATGGTGCTATTGTTTTCTGTTACTCCTTTTGTAGCAGAGGCCTTTGTTTCCCTCTTCCTCCCCATCGCTTCACAGAATTTTACTATTTTAGTGACAATCTGAAGCTGGGGGGAAATACACAATTCCACAGAATATTTTACAATCGTGGCAAACATAACTGCCAGACTGAATCAGGTCAGTAGTCCCACTAGTTCAGCATCCTGTGTCTGAGGGTGGACAACTTCAGTTGCTTTAGAGACATGTACAATAAGTTGTACTGGAGTGATCCATTTCCTGCTATTCACTCCCAACCCCAACTGTTGGAAGTTTCATCCCCTAGCTAACTTGACTAATAGCCATTTATGGGTCTAACCGCTTAAGAATTTATCCCTTACTTATATCCCATTGTCAGAGGATTTTGTGAAGAACAATGAGTTCCACAGGTTAACTGTACACTGAGTGGAAAAAAAAAATCTTCCTTTTGTTTGTCTTAAATCTGCTTCCCGTTAACTTCATAGTGTCTTCTATTTCTTTTCTAAGAAGGGACAAATAACAGCTCCCTACTTACTTGCCCTGCACCATTGATGATTTTGTAAATTTTTATCTCCCCCTCCCCCCTCTTAGGCCGTTTATAGACGAGACAAAAAAGGCGGCTGATCCTTTCTTGGAGGCGCCTTTCTTGGAGCTCGTCTACTTGCTGCGGCCGCTTTTTAATCTGCGTCAGAGGGGGCAGGCGATCCTGCCCCCTCCAACGCGGATTCCCGAAGTGCCGGCTTTACGCCGCACTTCCTGGTCCCGTGAACAGAAGGGCGCGCATGCTCACTCGCACTCTGCGCCGTGTCTGATCAGCAGACACGGCATGCAGAGACCGCGTGGGGGGAAAAGCCGGCATTTAGCGATCCCGCTTGTAAGCAGGATCGTCTATAAACGCCCTTAGCTGTGTCTTCTCTAAGCTGAAGATCCCTAAACTATTTAATCTTTCCTCATATGGAAGGAATTCTATGTTTTTGATCATCTTTGTCATCTTTCTTGGCACTTTTTCTCTTTCTACTCTGCCGTTTGTGAGATGGAGAGACCAGAACTGGACACACTGTTCAAGGTATAAGTGCGCAATGGATTTGTAGTGAAAACAGGCATTGAGACTTGGGGCATTTTTAGACAAGACGGTACCATGCAGGTCCACCCATCCCCCACCCACTTGAGCATCCATCTGAAAGTGTGTGTGTGTGTGGGGGGGGGAGCGCTTCCATAACCGACGCATTGCCCACTCACAGAGCATCGGGGGGGAAAGTTAGGATGCTCTATGCGAGGACAGGCAGAATGGTACGTGGGGACAGGCACTCACGCATTCCCAGACCGTAGGAACGTTGGCAACCAGCCATGTCGGCTGAGTGGTCCGCTGTTCAGAAGCAATGTGGGCAGGGAAACAGCCTTTGCACAGCACAAGGAACCAGCTAGGAACGCTGGGGGGGAGCCCAAGTTTCCCAGTGCTCGGCTGGGACATGTCGATCTTTAAGGTCAGTCTGGTGCGCTTCCCCTCCCTTATGATCCGTAGCAGGGGGAGTGCATGGAGGTTACTAGGGTTCCCACCCTTGGAGCCACCTGTTTGAACCCCTCGCCACTTACCCGACGTGGGTGGGTGGTCCATGGCCATCTTACTCAGTGCATACAGACCTGCCTCCCAGCTGTGCATGTTTAAAAGTGGCCTTGAATTTGAACTGCCTGAATGGGAATATAGGCATTTCTCCTGGGCTCCAGTACTGTTAAATTGGTTGTTCCTTTAGACTTTGGGGTAATATTTATTTCTGTATTAATTCTGTACAACATGCTCAATACTGTATTGCATACATAAATGCTCTTTATTATCTCAAGGTTAGACTACTGCAATGCACTCTATATAGGGTGGCCTTTGAAGACTGTTTGGCTACAGCGTATACAGAACGTGGTATCCCACCTTTGACAAGTAGATTACTGGGAGCACATTACACCAGTGCTCCAGAGACTGCCCTGGCTTCCAGTTGCATTCTGGGCAAAATTTAAGGTCCTGGTTTTGGTCTATAAATTGCTTGGGTTCTGCATACCTAAAAGACTGCCCTTTCCAGCAAGGGCATGCAGAGGGGCATTCTTGGTGGCTGTTCCAGAGCTCTGGATCTCCCTTCCCTTGGAGGTATGCTCAAGTCTGACCATTTTCTGGAAGCAATGCAAGATATATCCATTTGGCCAGGCATTTAGCAGGGGGTGAGGGGTGGAATAGTGTTCAGGGTGCTGTTTTAATAGCAATTTTATATTTACATTTTAAAGGATTTTATAAGTTTCAAATGTGTTGTGCCCACATTGAGCCTTTGTGGAAGGGCAGGTTAAAAATCCAAATAAATTAATAAAATCTTCTAACAGACCCACAGCCATATATTTAATAAAAAATATCATGTATAAATAAAAATGAGGAAATAGACAGCGAAAGATGAGGCTTAAGATATGGAAAACACTTTTTTGAACTGAACACTGGAAACACTTGATTCCCCTTTTAATTTAATTTATAGCTGTTGGAAGCCACAGTAAATTGAAAATTGAAGCAGCGTGTATAATGGGTCTGGTCTGGTATGAAATTAAAGTGGTTCATTGTGGTTTTTTAGCGCGCCTTCTTATGTAGTTGTGAAAGTCTGTGGTGACTGAAATACTTTATTTTGTTTTTTGGAAAGAACAAAATAAAGTGACAACTTATGTGTAAGAGTTACACATTGCCCTGTAGGAAAATCTAAAAACTTTGAATAGTTGAAAAATGGCTAACTTATGACCATCTTATTTTTACAGTCTTATTGCTTTTGTGTGTCCTGTTCCCTTTAGTGGATTGACTTATTTTCCTTGGTCAAAACCTTATTTCGCTCTACCTTCCAATTCTTAAAAGTGTTCAGTTCTTGAATACAGGGGTCAGACTTAGAAGGATATTTATTATTATTATTATTATTATTAGCTTTTACATAGCGCCAGCGATGTACCTGGCGCTTTACAGGAAGACAGGATTTACATGCAAGTAACCAACAGAAATGTTAATCACTCTTTCTAGAGAAATAACTTCCACAACAATAAGAATGTAATAGGTGCCATACTGGATCAGGCCAATGGTCTGTCAGGCCCAGTATCCAATAGTGGCCAATCTTGGTTGCTTAACAGTTTCCAGCTCCCAACAGCCAGAGGTTATGGATCCCAAACTTACTTGACTGATAGCCATTAATGAACCTACCCTCCAATAACCTATCCAATCCTTTTTTAAACCCAGCTATACAACTGGCTTTGATAACATCCTCTGGCAACAAATTCCACAATTTAATTGTGTGTTGAGTGAAAAAATTATTTTATTTGTTTTTAAATCTGTTGTCAGTGAGTTTCATGGAGTGTCCCTTAGCTCTAAGACTATTTTAGAGGGTGAACAACCACTCCCTCTTTACTTGTTCCACACCACTCATGATTGTATACACTTCATTGCACCAGGCCCAGGGATCCCACACATTAGAGAGGTTGGGTTTCAGCTCATTCCACTGTTCTGATTGTCCAGTGTCCACTTCTAGATTAAAAAAAGCTTTAGAATAACAATGGACCATTCACATAACACTGCATTTCCAGAGGTACTCTGCTCTGAGGCAGTGTTTCGTGTGAACGTGCTTTCCCCCAGGTAACAAGACTAACTTGTTGCCTTTCGTTTAAGTATATCCAGGGCATTCCTTCTTCTCTCCTGTAATGCTTATGTGCCATCTGAATGCCTCCAAGGTAGCAGGGTAACTTACCTTCAGATCTTGCATTAATCATCCATCTTCTTTCATCATAAAAAGTCCTGGGCTGCTGTGCACCTGCCTCTGATATGTAAATACCAGACACACCTCCCTCTAGCTACAAGAATGGCAGATTTGTGCATTTTTCAATAAAGAAAATTGTGCTCTTCCTCATTTCTGGTTATGCTGCAATTTTATTGCATGCTGCACACTTATTTTATATTGGATAAAGATGTAATTTTTTCCTCATTCACATATGTAAGCTGGAATGCAAAACGTCAGACAAATTTTAGTCTGGAGACAGTGTGGCTGCCAATTGGTCCCAAATATAAGAGACAGATGCAAAATTGTTCAGCTACCATCTTTTAAACCCAGGACCAGTGTGAGTGTCTCTTGGTGAGAGTATGCAAACTTTCAGGCAACACAGGACTCTTCCACAGGCATTGGTGTCAGAATTAAAAACTTTTCTTGTTATATAACAGCTCCACTGGGTTAAGGAAAATCAGTGGAGTAATACTGGGGACGAATTTATCTCTGCACTACCCATTATTGCAGCTACTTTGAAAACTCCTGGGATAATTCTTTTTGCATGTTTTACGAGCCATTTGGGTGTAAGACAATAGTAGAGCTACCAACCTGTCCGAATGACAGCTGTTTTTGTATATTCTTACAAAATGAGCAGAAGTGGCTAATTTTGTGGTTCAGGGCCTTTGCCACCGAAAACCTCTGGGGTAAATATTCCTTATTTCACCTTACTCCTTTAACCTCCCATTCATCCCCCCACACCCAACTTGTTTGCTAAAGCACAGTATTTTATGTAATGCAGTATAAAGTTGCCCCTGGAGGAATGTACTCCTGATAAAAGTGGAATATTTGCCCGTAGAACTAAGTGTTGTTTGAGCCAGGAAAAGGTGTTAAATATGAGTGCTGCTGCTTAACACACACACACATGATAGCCCACAGGGTAGCTACTCTGGGGATAAGTACTCTGTGCTCATGTGAAGGTTTTTGAATTTGCTTCCCCTGGGGTAAGTATCCCTAAGGTGACAAACCAGAGGGTGTCCTGTTCATATGAACGTGGTCTTAGGCTGCAGTGGACAAACCACTTACTCCAGAGTAGTTCCACTGAAGCCTTCCTTTAATCTTCAAATCCAGTTATGCATCTCATGACCCCAAACATAGCCAAATGACTGAAAAAGAGAGACTCCCAAGTTTTGATTAAATTTGTTTCAACACAAAAGGAAGCCATAGGGTTAAGTAAGGGAGGGAACAAATGCCTCACTAAATAAGTTTGTTCCAGATCTTGGTTCCCAGATTCTTTTCTAACAGAGGATGTAGAATGAAAGCAGTGTTTCACCCCCCACACCATTTGTTACAGACTGCTAAATCTCCTTCTTCCTTGTAGCAGCTCCACAATAAGTCCTTGTTCTAACATTTACGTATCTCATTCTCTTTAGAGTTACTCACCAATCTTGTATGCCCATAATTTAATGACCTCATCTCCACCCTCCTGCAGTTCTGCTGAAATTCAGCTGTGTCAGGAGATGCTGCCCTTAATGCCCATCGGCACCCAGTGCAATTCAGGGTTCTCTGGTTTTGCTTGTGGAATTAGGGGAATAATAGTGTGATACTTTACAAACTTGGCTTCACACTGATCTATTACAAAAACGATTCTGTGTGCATTTATAATGGAAGTTATTGTGTCTGATTTTGCACTACTTTACACCTGTGTGAAAAGCTGTCATTCTGATTTGGTGGCATTTGACACCCCTTTTTATGTGTGGACTGGAAATTAATGTTGAAGATGCAAGACAGTAAAGAATCTGGCCTGAAAATCCCAAATGGGTCAACAGTAGTTTAGTGTGGTATAGAACATTTAAAAAGAGTGTAGCTTATTTTGCTGAAGACGTCTCAATGAAGTTCTTGTAGAACGTAGGCACATTTATTTATGAAGGTCAAATGCATAGTAAATTAAGGTAATACTCCACTGTCTTTTACTCAGGTAGGAAGGCCAGATAGAGCTGGAAAACAAGATGTAAATTGTTTACATATACTATCTGTAAGGAGGACAAGAATGAGTTCCAAAGTATCATCTAGTAAGCCTGATAGTATCATGTGGCTTATATAATGCAGGCATGTCTGTATTTGACCAGGGTATTTAAACTGAGGTTTGTTTATTTGTGGTCCGTCAGATACAGTAGAGGAAATGGAACACTGATGAACCCTGTCTGACAGTTAAATGGTGTCATGCATGTCAAATCTGCATTTAAATTGTACATTGATCTACTCTTTTTATTTTACTGCACTGGTTTTGGTCTCTGTTCGATTTAGGATTTCTATCCTATCGGCTACTTCTTAATAAACTCTTCAGAATGAGAGGAAATGTTCTTGCTATTTTTTGTGGTGGGAGGGGGAATGGAGGAGAAGAGATTGGGGGTGGGTCTAATTTCTCATATTTCAAATAGAAAATGGTTTCCAGGTCCCCCAAGAACTTATTTTCTGTGTGGGAAATAGACCAGCATAATGAGTGTCCTCTCTGCAAATTCAATACTAGTTCTACACCTCAGGTCAAATAAAAGTTAATGACCATTTGCACACAAGGCATGAAACCAGCACTGCATTTTATTTTAAAGATTATGACACTGGAATATGTTATGCCTTACAATTTAAATTAATTTAAATATAATAATTGTGAACACTAGAAGCTAGTTTTGCTGTCATCTATGCAGTAGTTCAATATACAATTTTCAAATACTTCTATCTTATCAGGTGTCTGCTGAGCTTAATCATGTATAAAAGTTATCAAGCAATGAAATGGGCAGTGCAACCTCTGCCTTTAGCAATAGTTTGCTTGGAGGGAAATCACCAATTAGTAATCTGTCTGCATTTGTACAGAGTGGGAGCAAATGAAGGGGCTTAGAGATAATCTCTTTATTGCTACTGAAAAGACAAGTGGGAACAATGAATGTATAAAGCTTTGACAATGTGCAACCTTTCCTCTCCTCTCTCCAATGGCTCCCTCTTCCTGAGCGTATTCTGTACAAGCTCCCTGTCTTCACTTACAAAGCCCTTCACAACCTTGCTTCCCCCTACCCCTCTGTCCTGATCTCCCTCCGAACCCCTGTTCGAGCACTCTGCTCCTTTTCTATCCCCTCCCTCATCCTCCCATGCCTCCCCTGCTTCCCCAACCGTCTTCCCCTTGCTGCCCCGCATGCCTGGAACTCCCTCCCTGCCCTCGTCTGCCTTGCCCCCACCCTCCACACCTTCAAGTCCCTGCTCAAAACTCACCTCTTATGCTCCGCCCTTCCTAGCTCTTGCTAATCATCCCCACCCAGGATTATCCCCCACCTGTTATCTGCAAACTCCCAATTTACTGTAACCAAGCCAAGAACATGTACCTGAGTTCTCGCATCCTCATGAATGTTGCATCCCTTGTCTCTCCCTCTGTTCCCCCTTCCCTGCTCCCCTCCCCTACCCCGGTCTTTAGATTGTAAGCCCTCAGGCAGGGACCGTGTCTATCTTTTTTTTTGTAAAGTGCCAGGTACATCGCTGGTGCTATATAAATGCTTATCATGAATCATCATCATCATCATGAATCATCATCATCATTAATAAAGCTACATAACTGTGGTAATTATTAGAGGGGCTGCATGTGTAAATTTATAGCCAATGGAGTGGCCAGATTCTGGAGTTGTGACTATATCTGGTGTATAGTTAAGAATTGCCATACTGGATCAGAAAAATGGTCCATCTACTGCCTAGTATTTTGTTTCTGATAGTGGGCCAGTACCCAATGAATACAGACACGTGAGCTGTGGAGGACTGAATCCCCATGCAGCCCCATGGCGGGCAAGCGCAACTACCACACAGTGCGGCCAGCTTGGGGAGCCAGGCAGACGGGCTGCTACCCCTGTGGGGCAGTTGGGCAGGCAGGTTGTTGTTACATCTCCCGCTATGGCTGAGTTGGGCTGAGGTGCCAGCCACATGAGGTGTCCAACCCTGCCCCACCTCCCTCCCCAGACCTGACCAAAATCCCACCCCAGACCATGATGTGGTCATGCACTATGGGTGACAGTGCCCACCGCTTAAAGCCCTGCCACAGAGCTCATTGTGTGGTGGGGTAGAAGGGGCCTGGGCACATGGGTTACCATGCCTTGGTAAGGCTGCTATGCAATGTGTCCATGTTTTTTTTCGGAGGCTGCGTTGCGCTGCAGGAAGCTACTTGCCCTGCGGTGGGGGAACACTGGGTAGTCACATGATGCACTGCATCACGTGGTCTGGTTGTCCAGAGAGAGTTAAGGCTGCCCAAGGCATCTCGTGTGGCTGCACCCAGTATCTCATACGCAGTGTATAAGAAACAAGGGAATTATGGAGTGATCCATCTTCTGTCATTCTTTCCCAGCCTTTGGCAGCTAGAGCTTTAGGGGTATGGAATTTTGAGTCCTGTTAAGTTCTCCGCTTTTAATTTTTCCTTTCAGCTCTATACATATGAATGGTAAGATGAATATAGTCACAGGTGGTGTAACTTGCCTCAGCTCAGTTTTAGAATAAAAAGAATCTGCTTTTGTTCTCCTTCCTGTATCCAGCAAAAATGGCTCACCCTTAATCTCCACAATATCATCAAATTGGGCTGTGCATCCCACTAACAAACTAATGTACATTAACCAGAAGAATGATATCATAAGCCATTTGGTAATCAGGCCTCCACAAATACTTGGGGAAAATTGATGGGTCTTCCAGTGTAACCAAAGGTTGATATGGGTGGACTGATTTTGAACTTGGAGAAAAATTCCAGTGTCAGACTCCTCCCAGAAAATAACCTGTGAAGTCCCTACTTTGATTTCAACTGTGACAATTTGATATGGAGAGAGCAATGGCCTCCAACCTTCCAGGAAGGGCATTCACTTGGGCATATTAATATTTTTCCGTTCGGTAGGAAAAAAGTTAATGATGGCAGTAGTTACAATTAAGCATTTAAATAGCTAGCTTTCAACACTTGACACCCTTTTAGGCCAAAGAGAGGAAGTTAACACCTCCGTGGATTGTTCCAGTTTGTCTGGCTGCAGAATGAGTAAGTATTTGTGTGCGTATTGGTTTGTGTTGTGAAGGTTATCTTTGCAAGCAGAAGGGCTACAAAGTAGATGGAGACTTGAGTTGTAAAGAGAGAAAACGGAGTTGCTGCACAATACAGCAAAACGTCTGGGAAGATTGTGAGTTCCATGCAACTTTCTACGCTGTATTTGGGATAGGTGGTCCAACGTATTAAAAACAAAAGTCTATGTATTTAGTCTTTGATTATAAACAAATAATATACATTAAATACCACCAAACATCACGTGACATTTGAAAATGTGCATATACCATCTGGCATGCCTTTGACGTTGCACACAATTCTGTAAGTAAAAGATGGGCCTAAGGCCAGTTTACTCTGTCATCTGCCGATTACTTCTCAGTCATGGTGCTTCTCAAGCCCTGGTTAATGACTCCTCCTTGCTGCTGATGCAGGACGTGTCTGGGGAGGGAAAGGGGACATAGTTGCGGTGTGTCTGTGGCTAGAGCTGAAATAGTTATCCAAGCAGATAGTAATACCTGTCTGATTTGTGGTATCTGAACCACTCAAAATAGTCTGTTACTAAATGGTAACTGTTTAGTTAGTTAAATGAAGGGAACCAATGGGTTATCTGTGTTTAATGCACTGCCATTTACTCACTTGGTGCCATGTAATCTGTCTGTTTCCTGGTTAGTGGCTACTTCTGTTTGCTCATAATTCCTTTCTGGTTTGTCCCAGATACTGGCTTTTAAGTTTAACTCTGTTTCCCCTTGGATACCTAGTTCAAATCTGCTGGATGCAACTTTGCTATTGTCAAGGTGTGCCTTGGGACTGCATGCCATGGCCAAAATAACTTTGCTATTGGCCCAGGTTTCCCAGAAAAATACAAAAGGTATGCAGTGGTATTTCTCCTCTTTAGTGCTAGGGTCTTTGGCATTGGCAGTTGGCACATGGTGAGCATGCAGTCTTATATTGTGTGTGTGTTTTGGTTTAGGGACCCTGAGGGCAGATGACATGGTTTCCCCACCATACTATCACCCCCTGCATTAAGCAACTTTTACACTTTTTTCCTGCAGCTTCCCCTTTTTTTTGACCTGTTCGTTAATTTTTAAAATTCTTTCCCTTTTATCTGGTCAGTTATCTGATAACTGTATTTTGGTATTCCAATTTACTCAGTAACGGTACTATTCCATATTGCAGTTAACTGCAGCGGTGTTTGGATACCTATTGACTAACTGATTGACTAAGTGGGATTGCAGTTGGTTACTGTGCATGGTTAACAATTTTGCCATGTGCTTTGGTTCTATTTATGACCCTGTAATCCCCAGCTGCTTTGAAAGTCCTGGGTGACTGACTTAAATAAGCTGGAGCAGGAAAGGTGGTTATAAAAGCACTTCTCTCTAACCAAGGAAATTACCTGTTCATGCAATTCAAACACCCTAGTCTTCAGGGGAAGAAGCTACAATCATGCTTTCCTTAATGTGTAAATTATTGATCAAATGGCAGTCTTACAGTCACTGTGCCATGTTCACAAAGGCTTCCTGCTAAAAGAGCATACATTTTACTCATAAAAATGCTACTTTGCACGTATAATATTATCCATGGTTTGTAAAAGGATGATCTGACAAATTTTGATACAGGATGATACAGGGTGGTGAAACATATATTTTTTTGTTTGTTTCCTAAACACTCCTATATTTAGTTTTAAAAGCAAGTTATTTTCAGTTTTAAAAGAATTTGCTTATTCTAACTTGTATTATAAGGCCCTTTTGCAGTTTGATGAGGGAGCTCACGTTTTGTGCTCCCTCATTGTTCCATTTTTTTACTCCCCCCTCCCCCCAGGAAAAAAAAGCCCTGATCTTCTCTATACTGGGATTTTATATGCCAGGATTTGGTCCAAAGCAAGTTTATCTGGATGATTGGTGAACTATTGGGAAGCAAAATTTTATAATGGAAGTGCTGACCGCATCTTTCAGCTGCAATGAATGATACATGATGATTGTTCATCTAAGTGCATCTTTCATTAAGGTTAAAATAGGTCATTTTCCTCTCAAACAGCTCTGTAGAGATTAAATAAACCTTGCTTCAGTGTGAGTGGTAATCCCCTTTGTGTGCAAATACCCAGTATTCTAATATTAGTTTGATGGAAAATATTCCAGAAAAACCCCTGCTTTAGTCCATGTGGGAGTAAGGAAATCAAATCAAACCATGGCCTCATGATCCTTAAGTGACCATTAAAGGTCAACATCCTGAACTCCTTGGGCTAATTTGCAAATGGACACATTTGAAACTATGCTTTAGCAAGCTAATGCTCATTTAACATCCTCACATTCTCCTGTTTATGGTGACCTTTCCTGTAGGTTAAAAGAGGAGAAATGCTAGAGGTAGAAAATAGTTGCTTACTATACATCTGTTTGCATTTTTTGTGCTCTAGTCTCAAACCCGACTGCACAAGCAATATTAGATAGCTAGGTATGGATCTTCTAAAGAGTTTTGACTTCCTTGGGTATTGCTGTTCATAATACACGTAGTCAACAACAGAGGAAAAACTCTGTTGTGGACTACGTGTATTATGAACAGGGAAGTACAGTTTATGTTGGCATAGAAGGAAGTGCTATTGCAAAGCTTGGCTCAGAGCCAGAGATTGCTGGTTTTATGTTCATGTCACATTTCAAGGGAACTGTCTCAGAATCAACATTTTTCAACATTTCCCCATTCCTCCCTTAACCGTTGGTTGCTTTTCCCGCTGCTGAATTGCAGTGTTAAGACTTTGTGTGTAAGATGTAGACTTAAGTACCATTAAGAGGCAAATTATTGACCAATTCTGATATGTTATGGCTGAAATTCAGCTACCTACACAACACATTAGGCCACCATCCTGTTCGATTACTACATCCATATACTTGTTTCACGTGTTTGAGTTCAAGGGGATTGTCATGGGCTCTTACAGCAACATAAAAACATGGCAATATAATTTGCGCACACACACTTCCTAAGAATTTATCCACCAGTTTGATCTTTTAGAATGACATTTCTAAGGGACTGACCTTTTTAATGTTTAAAGACAGAATACACAGTAGATCATTTTATGGAAAAATCATGAATTAAGAGCAGGTGAGTGTATTAAAAACTGTATAAAAGTTGGATTTTCAGAGTCTGTAAGTTTGGCTAGGGAAAAAACCCCCAGTACTTTGAACATTTTAGGGATGCATGGTCATCCTGACAAAGCTAAATGTTAATGGGTGTAAGTGAACAGAGTACAAAAAGCCTTTCACTCCAAAAGGAAAGAAGTTGGAACTCTTCAATTTTGGAGGGGAATCCCTCCCCCCTCCCCTTTTTCTGACTTGATTATAATCACATGCATTGAAACCTGTGTATAGGAGAGGAAAGGTGTTAGCCAACACCAGGTGGGTGTCCACCTGCCTGTTAGGTGTTCACTCCCACTAGCCATGGGGACACCGGACCCGTGGGCCGCACTTATGGCATGGTCTCTGAGAAAGTGGAGCCCGCTGTGTGAATGAATGTGGACTAATGTGCACCCATGCGTCTGTGTCACATCAGTTAGTTTGTGTGCAGCACCTCCGCATGTACAGGTCGGCCAGCACCACAGAATCTTAGACGAAAATCTTAGAGCAGCCAAGGAGCGACTGCTTCCTGCACCTTTCTCCACTCTCACTGGTGCTGCCAGTTGGAGCTGCCCACAAGTGCGTGAAAGAGACACAGGGGGCTGCCCATTTATTTGGCTCACACAAAATGTGTCTGGGCCGAACCAAATCCAGAGTGCAGGGGACTAACATTTTGTTAGTTATCACCCAAAGACTGTAAGCTTCTATAGTCCTTAAGAGCCAAACCATTTAAAGAGACTTTTCTGACAGTTGCTCACTTGTGGCAGTTGTTTCCAAGTGTTTTACAGTGTATACCCATCCCTTGCTTTTATCTGTGGTACTGAAAAAAACCTCCTTTGTCATGCACTTTGTCATAAACTGGTTAAAAACACTCGCATGGCTAGGCTGCAGTTTACAGTTTGTTAAATTGTATTTAACTTTTGTAACTTTTTTAAAGTATTGAACTTTAAAAAAAAATTAAATCTCAGATTTAATTGGAAAGTGCTAAAGAGCTCAGCACAGTGACAGATAATCTCTAGTTGTAGAGCTGATGAAAAGAGGCACAGAGAAACTCTGTCTCTGGGAAATAACAGCCAACCCCCCCCCCCCCCCAAATAAAATAAAAATGGGAGGAGGAATTCTTTTGGACTTGACATTGGGATAGGGATCTCTGCCCTAGACTCCCAAAGCTAGGATTGCACCCCACAATTTGGAAACTACCCAACCGACTCCGACCAGAAGCACTGGGAACCAGGGTCCTCTGGGACCCTACATGCCAGAGAAAGCAGAGCACAGCCCTAATGCTGCGTGCAGTGTCCATCTCTACTTGTCCTCTCCTGCAACTGGGAGTAACCTGAGAGAGTGAGTGGAGGCAGTGGTCACTTGACATGGTGGGGTTGGGGCCTGCTGGCTGCACATTTGTGCATCTCCCTGCCCTCCCTGATGGCCTGGCCATGGGAACATGTTGAGTGGCCTGACCTAGACCATGTCCGCCACGGCTTCCTGGGTGAGGTTGCTACGGTAGTACTGTCAATTCTGTTTCTACTCTATGTGCAGAATTGTATATGGAAACCTATCCTGAACTTGGTATTCGCTGACAGTGGACCCTGTTTAATCAGACAGACTGATAACACTGAGAAAGTAAGGTTACCGTGTTGGTCCCAAATACAGGCAACAAAGGTATTGTAGCACAATTATTTCTTTTATTGGACCAACTCCAGTTGGAGGAGGTATGCAAGCTTTCCAATTTCACAGGGTCCTTCATCAGGCAAGTCAGGAATTAAAACTATATGAATGAACTCACACAGAAAAAAGATCATGGACAGGAGCACAGATTCTACTTTTGGCATTCACTTCTCACAAAGTGACCATGACCACTCCATTTCTGACCTCTCCTGTCCTTCTCTTAAAAGGAAACCTATGCAGCACCTTTAAAAGGGGAGCCTGGGAACAAAAATTCTTAGCTCTACTAGGTACAAAGAACAATGGACTCGGTTTAGACATGGGTTTCATAAGCTATTACAATCTAAACAGTGTCTACAGCTACAGGAAGCTTTAAATTTACTTACTATCAGCAGCTCTTAATCTGTTACTTTGAATTGTGGATCTCCTCCCTGGGGCTCATTCCCTCTCCCTCCTCCTCCCCCTACTCTTTTCCATTGTTCCCAATCACTGTATATACCTCACTGCTTTGCTTAGGCTGCATTCAGATGTGCATTTAAATCGCACAGCAGCGGCGGCGGCATCGTGCGATTTAAAGCAACATGCACTTCCGGGTTGGTGTGAATGCACCAATTCAGCGTAACATGAACTGTTGGAGTGTGGTTTTCAAAGCTGCTTGGAGCAGCTTTGAAAACCGCACTCCAGTAGTTCACGTTACACTGAAATGTGCGCACTCGGTGCATTCACACCAACCTAGAAGTGCGCGTTGCTTTAAATCGCACGATGCCACCGCCGCTGCTGTGCGATTTAAATGCACATCTGAATGCAGCCTTAGTCTATAGTTCTAATGCTTGACTTGGCTGATACCATGTGAGGTCCAAAAGCTTGCATATCTCCAGCAACAGTAGTTGGTCCAATAAAATATATCATTGTACTACTTTGTCTCTGTTGATAACACTGACACAATCACAACATGTTCCATTCCAGCACATTTTGTTTCTGCATAAATCAAACAAATATTAGATTGCAGCCTTTATTCTGGCACAGTTTATGGGTGTAAATTGAGCTAAGTGTTAAGCATCAGTTTCTATTATTATGCATACGTGTAAATGAGCTTCATAATATTATTCATTTTTGTGATAGCACTGCTGAAAAATGGTGCTGCTCTTGGTTTAAAAGGTTGTGATAGTTTCTTTTACGCAGAACTTTACAAAAGAAATGTGATCCATATATAAAGTAGACATATCTTTCTGTATTGTTGTGATTGAACCTTACTTGATTCGCTTACCTTTTTTTTTTTAAGCAGTTCATCAAAATGAAGAAAACAGTCAAGAAATAGCAGGGGGAAAACACCTCAAGGATACTTCTGACATACAGGTAAGTGTATATAGTTAATAGTGTATTTTATGCTAGTTTAGACTTCTCAAAAACTGCTTGCCATGGCTCCTTTTGCTATGGGAATGTGGCTTTTTGCTGTGCTCTAAGCAGGTCACCTGCATGATACACCAAAGTACTGCAGATCTTGTCTGTTGTAATTACTTACACTTAAAAACTGATGATCAGACTAGAATAAAACCTGTGACCTTGAAACTGGAAGATACCCTTAGATTATCAGTTTTAATTTTCTACATACACATCATACCCTTCATTTTATTTTCTTATTGGATCTGTTTTTAAGTAGTGTGCACCTGACATGTTGATCGTATTTTAATCCTACTAAGTGGATGAGGAATGACATAAGATTATCATACCCATTTGATGATGTGCTTCTCAAATGTAGGTTACCCTACACCCACTCCTGATTGATTCTGGAAATCAGAAATTTTAAAAGAATTTGCTAAATTCTGCAAAATTCTTCACTCCCCTAAGAATCCAAGGCTCTTTTGGGTTAATCTCTGAGATTTTAAAAGCATGCACAAAACCACGATTTAGTTCTGCTGTTTAATAAATATTTTGTATTGCCATTGATTAACTACCATTGATTTCTTTTGGTCTTGTCACTCTATTTTCTTAAATCTTCTCTTCCTTCGGGTAGGGTTGGTCTTCTCTGACAGCCCTGTGAGATTTATTATGCACTTGAGGCCATAGAGATTTTCGATACCCCAAATCTTCTGTTTCTCATCAATATGTTTCAATTTCCTCCAGATTTTAATCTATTCCCTCTTTTTCAGATCTGAGTTTCCCTAGATTCTTTCTCCAGAATTCCTGTTAGAGCGACAAAACTACCAGGCTCAGTCTACGGCTCTATTTTAGTTTGCACCCTGAATCTGCATGTTATAGTCTTTCTACTTCTGGTATTTGCTACTCAAATGGTACTATGAAGGGCACCCTAGCAAAGCTAAAAGAAATACTGAACTCCTCAGTAGCCCTCTCTGATTGTATCTGATGAATATTTTTGGAACAAAGCTCTTTTTTTTTTCTTTCTCCTTAAAGCAGTTTAGACTAAATCATCTTGAACCTATGAGTAATTTTAATCTGGCCTATATATGTAATTGCTTACTTTCCAATAAAAGAGCTAGTATTCTGAAAATTTCATACTAGCGTATCATGCTTTTTTGAGGACTGGAGCTACAGTAGTGGGATTACTCCCACCATGATGTTGGTCAGCTGTGCTAGCTGACTGGTTAGGAACGCAGTCATATCATATACTTATACCTCATAACAGCGGTCCCCAAACTATGGATTGAGACCCCCCCAAAGTGAGGTTCCGCACTCTACAGATGGGGTTGCAATCTTGTTTGATATTGGTCTTTTTGTTGCTTTCCTGGATCACAAGATTATATTTAAGTGTCAAAATGGGGTCACAGGCAAATGTTTGGGAATTTCTTCCTTAGGAGCATAGGACACCCCTTGGGAAGGGACAGAGTAGCTCTTCCATGTTATGTACCTTTCTGTCTTGGCAGATTCTGGTCTGTAGTATGAAGTCAAAATCCACAGTTTGATACCTTTTTTAAAAAAACCCACTCATCTTACTTGATTTCTTTTAATTTACTTTGCAGCTTTGGACCATGTTTACCAGCATATTTACCAGATCTGGAGAATGAGACTCTGATTAGTCTCTCCCACTTGTTTTGCACTATGACCATTTTGCAGATTTCATTTAGTTGCTAATTCATATTAGTAGGAGAAGAAAATCAGACCTATTGAGTATTTTCAGATGTTACAAGATCACAGTGAACCACGGTCAATCCCGTGGCGGGGCCAAAGCGCCCTGAACGTCTGTTCAGCGGCCACCAGATGTTCACCACAGTCAATACCCACCAGGGGTCAAAATCAACCACGCTTCCGGAGCTCCGGCCCGGACCATCGCCAAAAGCGTGGTCAAAGTGATTCCCACCGGGAAACAATAAAAAGTAACGTCTGGACGGCAACCACTGGCCGGAATCAAGCAAAATGATTCCCAGCCGGGGACAAAGCACGCGAAGTCGCTGCCAGGCAACCAGCAACAACACAGGCCACGGAGGGCGATTTAAAGGACACACAGCAGGACAGAAATGTGGCGGGATGGAGCGAGGCGGCAGGGAGAGGAGGCCAGCAAGCGAGAGAGCAAGGCAGGAGGAGGAGGGGGTGGAGGAGGCGCAGGCGGAGGAGGAGGTGGTTGTGCTGCACATGGAGGAGGTGGAGAGGGGCAGCAGCAGCAGCAGCCGGGACAGACCACCCTGGGGACAACGACCGGGCCGGGGGAGGGGGCACGCTGGAAACGGGTAAGGGAACTGAAGGGGAGGGGACCCGGCGTTACAGGGGCACCCAGGGTGGAGAGCTGGCTGGCAGGAGGGGGGGGACGAAGGCGGGCCGCGGGACAGGGGCAGCACAGCAACCAACCCCCCCCATGTCCCGGAGACACGGAAATGGGCCCGGGATCGGGGGGTAGGGGTAGGGAGGTCTGGGGGGGGGGCACGGAACCAGTGTGGGGTGTGTGGTGGTGGTGGTGGTGTAGGGGGCACATGTACTCGGGTGAGGGAATAAATGTCAGGGCACCACAACTGCCTCCTTCGGTCTGTTCATGGGCCCGGGGGTGGGGGCGGACCGATGGCCGTAGAGGGGCTCACCCAGGGAGTCGGTGGGGGCCCCAGGAAGGTTGGGTCGGGGTTGAACGCCCTCACGCCTCAGCCTCCCGGCTGCTATGCCTGGCCAGGGCGGCACGGATGCGCTTGGCGTATCGGTACTCCCTCGGGTTGTCCGCGTTCACGTACAGAGGCACGGGTCCGGGTGGGCGACAGGGCTCGGGGTATTTGAGGGCTGTCCCCTCGGTCTCGCACACGTTGTGCAGCACACGTTGTGCAGCACACAGCAGGCACCTATCACCAGGGCCGAGGTCTCCACCGTGTAGTCCAGCCGGCCAGTGAGGCTCCTCCAGCGGTGCTCGAGGGCCCCGAAGGCATGCTCGACCACGGTCCTGCTCGCACACAGGCGGGAATTGTACAGCGCCTGCACCGGGAACCTGGCGACCCGGTATACCTTCATCAGCCTCCAGGTGAGGGGATAGGCCGGGTCCCTCAGGATACAGGGGGGCATCAGCACCCCCTTGATCCGGGTCATCCCCATATCTGCAAAGTCCCCACAGTACATCCGGGCATAGAAGGGGGAGATGGTCATGATCCGGGCATCGTGGCTGTGCCCAGAGTTGCCCGTAAAGATGTCTATGAACCGCCCCCGGTGGTCCACAACAGCCTGCAGCTGGAAGGAGGGGTAACCGTGTCTGTTAACATACTCTGCGGTCTCTCCGGTGGAGGATCTCTATGTGGGTGCTGTCCACAGCGCCCATGCAGTTGGGGAACCCTCCAGCTGCGAAGCCGGCCATCATGGCCTCCTGGTCTACCAGCTGGATTGCTTGGTCCAGGAGAACGTCCTCCACAGCCTCACAGACATCCTGGAGGATACAGGCAATGGTGTTCACCCCGACACCGAAGTCCTGCGAGATGGACCGGCAGAAGTCGGGCGTTGCGAGGGCCCAGACCCTGATGGCCACCTGCTCGACCATGGGGATGGGGCTCCTCATGTGGGTGTGCTGTCACTCTAGCCAGGGTGTGAGCAGCTCCGCAAGTCACAGTAGGGTGAGCCTGTCCATTCTAAAGTGCGCTCTCCAGGTGGCCTCGTCCCACTGAGTCAGCGCCCGGGACCACCACCCCTGTGCCCGCTCCGTGACCCATACCCGCCCGGCAATGGGCATTGCGAGCTGGGCGGTACGCCCCATGGTCTCCCTCCACCATTGGAGGCGCCCAGCCACCTCGCGGAGCACAGCGGCCCTGTTCCGGCCTGAGCCGGGCCAGGGAGCGCCTGTGGCCGTGGTGGGCTCTCTGGGCCATAGCAGTGCTCCAGGTCATGCCAACCCACAGGCGGGCGCCCAGGTGCACCTCTGCGGTCAGGAGGCGCAGTTGATGGGTGTGTGAGCGGTACCACTTGGCACAGAGCGCTAGGTGCATTCCGCAAGCGCCCAACCGGCTTCGCTCCATGGTGTCAGCTGGCCCTGGTAGGGTGCAGCTGGCCCCGTTATAGCCTGGGCCACGTGTAGGCCCGCCCCCCAGGTCACAACCAGGCGGGGGCACCCGTGTGGGCCCGGGGCGCCCCCCTGGCTGACCCGGGCAGCTCCAGGTGGGCGGGAGGGTGGGGGCGGCCCATTGGGCGCACCTGCTGTCCCTGCATGGGGCTTTGCGCACTGACCAGCGTGTGCTCGGGCGTGCTGGCGGCAGCTGCATTCCTGCTGTCATCACCTCCCACCTCTCTGTGTTGGCAACATTGTGTACTCGCCGACCTGATTAGTGTGTCGGCTGTCCTGTCTGTGTGCTCGGTTCCTGCAGCTGTGCTGGATCTGCACCCCACGCCTCACTTGTTTGCCATGCCTTGTTGCAGCCTATGGCCTTATCGCTTGGCCTTGGGGCTCCTCTGCGTCCCCTCCCACCCCTCCGGGGAATGTGGGCCCCCTTTTCTGTGGTGTCAGTCCCCCTGGCTTGCTGGACCATGGCTGGCTGCTCTTCCACTGGGCTCCCGGCCCCAATGGGGCTCCCCCATACGTGGACCTTCCGCAGACCATGGCCCTGTGCGACCTGTGGCATACCCCCGCCGTGCAATTGCTCCTGAGCTGCCCAGACAGCCTGTCGGGTGCCTATGTGAGCCTGAACTCTGGCCTTCGTTACTTTGGCTATGAGGTGAGCGCCCGCGATTGCTGGCTGCATGCTGAGACGCTGCGGCTAGTTCCCTTTCCCGATGGGCGCATTCCAGAGATGAGGTGCTCACATGTAGTGTGGTCAGCGGTGGAGACCATGTCTGCTCTGTATGTGTGCAGCCTGGCTGCCTACACGGTCTGTCTGGCGGAGGGGTGCCCTGCCTTGGCCGTGTCCTACTTTGGCTGCATTCACGGGACTTGTGGGTACTAGCGCTCCCGTGGGGCGGTGTATCACCGACTGTTGGAGCTCGGTTACCTTCCGTGGTCCCCCGCTGCAGACTTCTCCATGTCTGAGCCCACCGTGGCAGAGCTGTCAGCGCTGTCAGGTTTGTGGTCCCATTCCGATGTGCATTTGGGGCTCCCCATGCAGGATCTGTTCGAGGCGTACTACCTGATCGCCCACCACATGTCCGTGCTGGGGTACCGCCGGGCCATGCTTCATTGGTTGCACTTCGTTCACCTGGTGGGCCACCTGACCCATGGCCCCCTCATGGCCCCATGCAGCTGGCTATGAGTCCCCCTGTGCCTTCCGGGCCCCTGTTTCTGGCCCCGCTGTAAGCTCCCGCCTCTGCCCTGCTGCCGTGGTCCGCTGCCTGCTCCCTCCTTGATGTCCCGCCCATGCTGCTGTGCTGGCTGCTTCCCGGGGTTCCGCTGCCCCTGCCTGTGGCACCGGGGCCCCCCATCTGCCTCTGTAATAATTGTTCCCCTCCATGGCTGCCTTCTCCAGTGTCCGTGTCCAGCGCTCCAAAGCGCCCCCCGACTTCCCTGGGTGCTGCTGACCTTCCTCATTCGCCTGCGCTCCCTCGTGCGTCCCAGTCCCCCCCCCCCGTGGATGCCTGTGACACCTCGGGGTTCTGAGGCCCCCGGACTGCACCTCCCGGCTACCTCCCGGGGTGTGTGTATGTTTGTGCCTTTGGACCGACTGCACGGCTCCGGCTCTCCTGCCTCCCCTCCATCGCACCCTCGCCGGTTCTTGGGGTTTGTGTGTGCCTCCTGGACCGTGCCCGGGCCGTTCCGTGTGGCCTCCCCCTGTGCTTGTATCCCGACCTTTCGGGTTCCACCCATTCCGGGACTGACTGTGTAGCTGTGGGGGTGCCTGTGCGGGCTGTGCTGCTGTTGTTGGTCTTTCTGCCGTTCCCCGTGCCAGGTCCTGCCCCGTTACCCCCCTTCCCTGTCCCACTGCCCCCCCTGCCCTCCCTGTGCCCGTTGTGCCGTGTGTGTTGTCTGTCCTGCTGTGTCCCCCCTTTCCCTTCCTTTCCCGTGCGGGTGTGTGTTCGCCTGGGCATGTGTTTGTGCTGTGTATTCCACTGCCCTCGATGTCTCTGCACCTGTTGTGTGTGGTACCTCGGCGGCTCCTCTCCCTCTCCCCCCTCCATTCCCGTTTCCCTTGTGTGGACGTTCCCTTTTGGCGCTTTTGGCTTCCTTTGCCCTCAGCCGGCTATGTCTGTGTCCCGCCTCTCCCCGGTGCCTTCTGGGTGTTTTGACCACGGCCGGGAATCGGCGTCACATCTGTTGTGTTGCCCCGGGTCATGATCTGGTAGCCTGATTCCCTGCCGTGGTCCCAATCCCATCATGTCTGTTTGGGGCTCCCCTTGACCACGGGGGGTGGTTGTTCGGCTCACCACCACTGGGGATCCACTGCGGTGGATCCAGACCACGTAATCTCTGAAAACACCCATTAAAGCTAAAGGGTTTACGCCATTGAAAGCCCAGAGTGGAATTTCTGATCATATCTGTACTTTGTATATCAAGCTCTCTCTCCTTGGTGTCATAATTACTTTATTTGAATGCTAATTCAGATTTTTGTTACTCAAGATTTAAAAACACAAGAATTTACTAAGTATTCATTTGCTCTACTAAAAAAGCTAATGGGATTACATTAATGGATTATAGGAAACAATAAATTAATGGCACATATCCAATTCAATGACTATAATTGAATGCAAGTCAAATCTTCCAACATTTTACACAAATTGTGCTTACAGTAGATTCTAAAAATGTGTTAACTGCAGGGCTTTGGGTTGTTTGACTTTGACAAAGCCAAAGCCAACATTGCTTTTGTACTAATTTTGTCATTGATTCAGGAATACCCAAGCATGTATTTAACTTTACACTGATTTATTTATTTATTTCCTTATATTTATATGCTGCCCCCCATGCCTACGGCATCTCGGGGCGACTTCCAACATAATATAAAATAATTTTTTAACATAAGAAGTCTAAAACATATTCATTAAAACAAATTTAAAACACCCCCCACCGAAATTAACCCACCCCCCACCCTCGCCTCCAAAGGCCTGGGCGACCAGCCAAGTCTTACAAATATGTCGAAAGGCCAACAGATATTCCCTTTGATTTTACTTTGACATTTTGGGGTAAGTAAATTAACCACATGTGGAAAATGTTTGCAGGACTTGGTCCTACTTTATTTAGAGCTCATTTCACCTAATAATCGCACAAGGGGGCAAAGTGAGGTCCATGCTGAGCAATCTTGCACTGTCATGGGCTGCACTTCATGATGTTCCCCTCCCACCCCCATCCCTCCTAGGTGAAAAAGCCCTTAAACTGCAAAGTTGATCAGAGTTAAAAATAGAAGCAATTATGTTATTTACGGAGAACTATAGGGTGTCAGTAGTGTAACGCAAAATTCTAATTTCACTGGGGGAAGCTGGCCTTAGAGAATCATAGAATTGTAGGTTTGGAAGGGACCTTTATAAGTCTGCCTGTGACTTACTTTGGTGTAAGTTCTCTGACGCCAATGACATTCAACTGGTCTGCTGTAAAATTGGCATAAGTATGAGAAGACTCATGTCGAGAGATTTATTAATTTTTTAAAATAAAAACTGAGTAAGGCAAAAATTAACTTGTAATTAACTTACTTTCCTTTTGTATGAGAGGACAATAAAAATTCTGGTCTGAAAATGGCACAGATATCTCAACACTGACCTTTTGCAGAGAATATAATCAATTCTGAAAATAAAACTTTTCTGAAAATAAAAAAATTCTGAAAAAAAGAGTGTTTCCCATTCCCAATTTAAGCTTAATTCAAGGGGGGGCAGGTTTCCTGCTCTGGATCTCCTATTCTGAACCAACCTTGAGGCAGGAGATCCGATGGTAGGGAGTGTTGCTGGTTCACCCTTGTCATGGTATGATCATTACCTCCTGCAGGCTCTCATCCTGGTGCACCTCCCTGACCAGAGGGGTGTAGGACCGATTTAGGATAGTCCGGAAAAATGGCATGGCTTGCTGAAGGGGTGTTGTGAAGAAGTCCTCCCAGTGTGTTCTTCACACAAGCAGTGTGTTCTTCTATTACCCTGAGATTCTCCCAGGAATTAGATCCACCATGGGGTTAGGGATCTCTGTAGGAAAGCTTAAATTTCCTCACCAAAAAGTCACAATAGACAATTATTATGACTAAAATACCATAATTTATTGCCCTTCCAAAATTGCTTACACACTACTATAAAAGCACGCAGAAAAGGCTATTGATTACAAAATATATATTCTTGGAGAATGTCTCACAAAACAGATATCGCAGGTCCCAAAATAGAGGTCCAGGGTCTGTTCCCCCAGATCCTGCTGAGGAAGATAAGATGTTAACTTGCTACTATGATGGAGACGATAAGAATTAAAGTAAAAATAAAAGATAGAAAAGATATAAAACAAAATTTGTCCAGAGGTTGAGGAATGGCCTCTCAACAAACAAAGAGCATGGAAGCTCCAAAAAGGGAGGGAAAAGGATACTTGGGGGAACTCTGTCCACCTGACAGAGTTAAAAATTGACAAGACTCAGGTTTATCAAAGACCTATATAGTGCTTCCCTAAAAGAAAATAAAAGTCTGCACCTGGGGACAAAACCTTAAAGAAAAATAAGAATTGCTCTTGAAAATTGGGAAAAGAAATTTTAAAAAATTAACTTTCAGGCAAAAAGAGAAATGGCTTGAAAAGAGTGAAAAATGAGAAAATTGAAGTAAAAATGAAAATAAAATGGCTTAAAGGAGTGAAAAATGAAGTTAAAATGAAAATAAAAATGTAAAAATAAAAATAAAGATGAGAGAAAAAGAAAAGTATCCTTAAAGTAGCTTTAAACATGAAAAGTGGCTTTTAAAATGAAAAATAAAAGACTTAGGAAAAAGTAGTAAAAGAAAAGATTGGAAAAGAAAAGAAAAAAAGTTGGGACAGAAAAAAACTAAGTCCTACAGGTGGCTTGGCCCAGCAGCATGTTGGTTAGCAAGTGTCTTCCTCGCCTTCTTCTTATGTCAACAGTATCCTGCCAGTGTTATAGGATTTCTGAGAGTCTTTCAATATGGCTGCCAGGTGTTCCTTCAATCACACTGGCCAGCAGGTCAGGGGTGACCTGGTTTTCTCCAATCAGCATGAAGTTTGCCTCTTGCCAATTGGTGATGCAAAAGAAAGATGTTTTTGGTTTCCATGTCTCCACAGCCATATCTTCTTCTTGGTTATTTTGACTTCACCCCTCCTTACTTCTATGAACCAAGACCATGGTAACCTTTTACCGGTCCTAATCTTCGTCCCATTTCAATAGTCTATTAGCTCAATAGAGCTCTATGAAACCCAATGGAGTCTATTTACTTCACTTGAAGTTCTATTAATTCTACATAATTTCATACAGGGATTCTTTTTAGGAAGTTATTGTAGAATAGATGCTGCCTTGGTTCTACTTATTTTAGAAAGAGTAAGAAAGAAAGAAATTTCTAGAGCAACACTGATTTATAAGATTCTGAGTTTCTCATTAAGACACAATTCAAAGGAACAATTACTTATTCATCTGAATGGTGTATTGAGGTATAATTTGAAGCCAAACTTTAGGGTGAAATAAACTTCAGTTCACTAATTAAACACAGTATTCCTAATGTCTTCTCTAATTTCTCCCCTAGATTTCCTAATCTATACAGAATTCTTGTATTAAAATACCTTGAAACAATTTGGAATTTACATTGGGAGATAGGTTGATTTAATACTACTTCCATTGACAGCCTTAAAAACCCTTATTTAGCTTAAAAATTAAACCTATTTCAGCATTTGAGATATGACTGAAACAATAAAATACCTTTTTCCGCAGGGTGGCGGTGTTTCTCTAGTATCAATATTACCGCTTTATTATAAGTTGAAAACATGTTTTGACCTAAACTTGCAAAAAGACCTTGGGTCCCAGAAGCAAACATGTTATCAGTGTCTCTTCTAATTCCTTTGTGCCAATTATGCTAAAAAGTCTGCATAGCTACAGACTAAAACTGCTTTTTAGGCCAAATTCAATCTTGTCTCCTCAATAAAAAGTGTAAAGACTGCTATTGTTTAAAATGCGAATAAAAACAAGAGACACTTAATTAACAATATTATAAGAGACAATTTCAGTGGGCGAGTCGCAGATCTCAAAAAGTCTATGCTGAATAGATGTGACGAAATCAACTTAAAACAAACAACAAATGGCAAGTAAGTTGTTAAACAGCAATCAATCAATAATGAATCATAAATACATACTATATCCAAACAGGTGAACAGAGCCATATTGGAAACCAGTGTCTATACTGTCAAATACTGCTAGAGGACCTTATTATGCTGCAATTAACATCTAATTTCTTCCAGCCGTGCTTACTGCATTCCAAACAAATTAGAACAAGATAGTGGGAGCAAGGACATGTCTCCTGCTCCTTCATGTAACCTAAAACAATATAATATTCAGTAAAAGGCCATAGTGTTTACTGCCAATTGTACAGCATGCCATAGGTCGCAAGAAAGGAAAAGAATAGAAAGAAAAATGGATTCCATGGCCTTCTGAAACATAAACACTTTAAATCTGATGGATCTTATCCATAGTTAGGATGGAAAAGTAAATATCCGACCTGATTAGACCCTATAAGGAATCCCTCTCTCTTAGCTGGGCACTTTTTGGGCACCCCAGTTAATCCAGTATTGCTTTCAGCAAACACAGCAAACAACATGGCTAAATGATGTCACCTGTTTTAGAGGCTATGGCTTCTTTTGTCATACCATTGACCACTTATTTATTACAAGCATTTATATCCCGCACCCTCCTGCACACTGGCAGCTCGGGGTATTTAACAAAATACCCACTACTTGGGGTCAAAGAACCCACCTATACATGTTAAAAGTGAATAGTCTTAAAGCATTGACAGAATTCAACAGAAGAACCAACCAAACAGGGCTTGCTTCAATTTCTAGGCGTATGGCCAACAAGTATGTAAACAAGATAAACCAAAGAACACTTTTAATAAACATCTTTTAGCACAGAAATAATGATACCAAAACTGACCATGCTTAAACTGACCTGTCTTTTAACAATTCAGGGGCTGAAATGTGCCTACTTTGAAATGGACCTATATCTTCTAGCTACACTTCACACAAGCAGAACAGGCATTTAATCAGGAGGAGCAGCTGTAACCTTCTCCCCCATGTCTATTTGGATCCACTTCTATAAATCAGCAGTCCCCATCCTCAGACAGATCATCCTTGCTTTTCATTAATAACCTCCCCATTAGCCTCACTATAATTCCTGTGCTTGTGTGAATGAAAGTGAGGGTGTAACAAGTTAAGGGGTGATTGCTCCTACCTCCCAATTGGGTATACAACACTCAATATGGGTTTGGGCAACTACCTGCTCTAAGTAACTGTTGTCTGAATGAGCCCCATGTGTTGTGTGACATTCATACTGTTTCCTATGCCACCTTATGTAAAGGGCTTGCTTGCAGAGTTCTGACTAGCAGTTGTGGAGCAAGCTCCTGTTCATGATACAGCACTGCTTGCTTGTTCTTTCCTAACTTCAAGTGACCAAAGAGATGTGGCTAGAGTGTCCTGGAACAGGGTCTTCCTCTTCTACCCCATACAGTTTCCAGAATATTGAATGCAGGGGTATCAGAAGGACATTTTGCCATGCCTTTTGCATCGTGAGAAATAACTTTATTTTATTTGTTATTTAAACTTCTATCCCATGAGGCTCAGGGCGGCTCACAATAAATACATAAAACAAATACAAATATAAAATACATAATTAAATTCCATAAAAATGAAGAACATCCTCCTTATCCCCACCCCCAAAATAATCTATCCCTGCCCATTAAATGCCTGGCTGAATAAAAAGGTCTTACACTGCCTCTGGTAGATATTCAAAGTAAGGTTCAGGTGAGCCTCCAACAGAAGGTAGTTCCAAAGCTGTGGGGCAGTCACTGAGAGAGCCTCGCTTCGGGCCCGAGCCGTATAAAATTGGGCCAATGATGGAACCTGCAAGAGGGGCACTCAGCAGATCTTAAGAGCCGTGAAGGGAATAAGGAGGGAAGTGGTCCTTCAGTTATGTAGGGCCCAAGTTGTTTAGGGCTTTATAGGTCAATACCAGCACCTTGAACTGTGCCTGGAATGCTATAGGTAGCCAGTGCCGACTCTTAAGCACTGGTGTAATGTACTCCTGGAGACCCACCCTCATCAGGAGGTGGGCCACAGCATTCTGTACCAGCTGCAGCTCCTGAACTGTCTTCAAGGGAAGCCCCACATAGAGTGCGTTGCAGTAGTCCAGCTCGAGGTAATGAAGGCATGGATTACGGTGGCCAAATCCACATTGAAAAGAAAGAGATGCAGCCTTCTTGCCAGATGGAGTTGGCGAAAGGCACTCCTGACCACAACTACAACCTGACCTAGGTGCAGCTGAGGATCCAGGCGCACCCCAAGGCTATGCACCTGAGTAGCAAAGGGAGGCCAGACCTCATAAATGATGGGAGTCCCAATCTCTCCCAGGACATAGGGCTGGCCAACCATCATCACCTCAATCTTGTCAGGATTCAGCCTCAGATGACTCACTGGCATCCAGTCCCCAGTAGCAGCCAGGCACGGAGTAAGAACTGAAACTGCAGGGCTTGGGTCGGATGAAAAAGAGAGGTAGAGCTGGGTGTCATCTGCATACTGAAGACAATGCACCTCAGGCATTGAAGACACCCCCTGAAGACAATGAAGGAGAGCGTGGGAGGATGCAGCAGTTTGCAGGGGAATCAGCAGTTGTGAATGCATTGATATGGGATAAGGGAAACAGATTAGGGAATACATGATGAGGCTGTATGTATTGCTGACAGGGGTAGCTAATTTGCTACCTGCTAGTAGTTCCATTTTTGTAGGTACTCATTTCAGCTCTAGTTGCATGGTGTAAAGATGCTTCTGTGAATGAGGCGCTAGGTGAATCACACCTATTTTTCCTTCTCTAAGCAAACTCCAGAACAGACTTAGTTTCTTTGTGTTTTTTTATTTAAATGTACCCACCACTAAGACAAACATACAGTTCCAAGCAGTCGCCCCCACTGGACGGCTTTTGTAAGGTGAGCCCACTTTCTGGGCTCTCAGCCCTTGGCATCGAGGCTTGTGGCTGGCCAGCTTCTCTTTCCTGCTCCCTCCCTGGAGCTTTCCCTGGTGGTCCAGCCTAGCTGAGCCTGAAACTCAGCTTTATGTAAGGCCTTGCTTTACCCTGCTCAGTTGGGGTTGATCAAAATTGGGGCCGGTTGTGAGTAGGGCTACTCCAACTAAGATATGGCTCCAGCTGGGACTTATCACAGCACCCTGCCATGGAGCCCTTTTATCTTTAGGTTTGTCTTTTAACACGGAGGTAGCTATATTGTGTGTATGTTTCCTCTGCAGGCCTCATTTTCCTATTTATAAGGTACATTTGACAGGCTGTATAAGCACATGTGCAGAACTGAAGCCACATTGACAATTAATAAATTGACATCATCTGACATGCAAGGGGAGCCAGCACAGGGTGCCATTCCTCTGGGACCTGGTTGTGTGTGAATGTGCCCTTGTGTGAAGATGTTTACATGTATTGATTCCGGCGAAATTGTAAGACCTGGCTGTTCGCCCAGGCCTTTGGGAGGGAGGGTGAGTAGGGTGGGGGGTTTTAGTTCCCCCACCTATTTTTGGTTTTTAGTTTGTATCTTAGCCCTGTTTTAATATTTTATAACATTTATGATAATTTTTATTGATTTTATTGTATTTTAATGCTTGGAAGCTGCCCCGAGCTGCATGGCAGGAGGGGGCGGGGTAAAAATTTATAAAATAAATAAATAATAAAATTGATAGGTGTATTTTTTAACTTTTTAAAAGAAACCTGTTAGCTGAGATGCATTGAAATCCTCATGCACTCATATCAATCACACACAATCTGTTTAAATGTATGACAGACTGTTTACACAAGGATTTCAATGTGTCATCTAACATGTTAAAAAGAACAAAACAAGCTCTTTCAACCAATGTAAACTCCTCACATAAATATGCCTTAAAATGATTGGGTACCAAACCTTAGAAAGCTTTATAGGCCATAACATACAGCTTGGACTACACCAGGTAACAAATGGGAAGCCAGGACTGCAGAGAGTAGATGTTTTTTTCCGTAAAAAACACAGCTGAGTAGAGAGACAGTTGTGTTTGAATGCTTTCTGATATTTCCAAATGCTGTTCACAATTAGCTCCATGCATTCTCTTCTAGGGTAAACAAGATCTGAATCTGTAATCCTTAAATAAAGATAACCAAAACATCCCCCGCCCCCTTTTGGTTCATCCAAAAACTTTTCAGGCTTCTTTATACAACATAAAGCAGCAAAAAGTGATACAAGCTGATCTCCTCCTCCCACCCCTGACTCTGCAAATTGCCCTTTGGGCTCAAATGTAGCTAGTGCAGTCACATCACCTCCCTGATCCTCCCAAGGCTCACACTGTTATCCATCAGGAAACATCTGGGCTCATAATGGTTCCTGCGTGTTCTCCAGCCAGGTCTCAAGCAAGCAAGCAAAACCAGAGTCTTTATCCACACTGAAATGATGGATGGTGATATTACCTTATTAGCCATTTTGTATTAAATATAATTTAGAGTAATCATCACCCTATCAGCCAATAACCTGCACTATGGACTTCGGCACATTTTCAGGTTTCCTCTATAGATGAAACTATAGAATAGCATGTGTGTGGAAAAGAATACATGTGTCATTAAATATATTTGCTTGTAATTACTTGCACACACTTGTACTTGGCATCCAAGCCAAGCCTAGACAAAATACCACCAGAATTGCATGGTGGTTCTCGGCTTGAACAGCTAAATGACTCCAGTTTAGTACTAGCTCTAAAACTGCTTTGTGACATTATTTCTTAAATGAAATGAAGAAAAATAGAATATTTGCCAAGTATAAAAGGAATAATTATAGTTTAGCTTTCTTTTAAATGATCTGGTTTATATATGTTAAGGAAGGGGTGGAGTTTTGAGAAACAGGAGGCTCTGCTATGTTATTTTTAGGAATGACTTTATTCCTGTTCATCCTTTTTGCAGAGCTGTTCCTGGCTAACTTTCCCATGAGTTTTTTAACCTCTTGTTACAGTTCTCTTATGTAACAGGAAATATGTTGACGGGAGCAAACAAAATACTAGGATATCGGTTGCAGACAAAGTAGCAGCTTATTTAGCTTGCCAGTCAGTTTCGATACATGGAGTAAATGAACTGTGTGTGCCTTACATCTTAGATCAACAAAATTATATCAATTCAGCAAAAGACAAAATTATTGTGAGCTTCATTGAAAAGATGTATTTATTGTAAAGCTAAAACTGTGGTAGTGACATGTCCTGGGACTGTGGATTTAAGTATCTCTTTACTCTTCCTCCAACCCTCAAGGCAGGGGTAATGTGCAAGCTTCAGGAAAGGGAAGATATTGGTCGGCTTGAGCTGGTCCAGAAGCTGGCAAGAGAAAACTATCCGTTTTTCCAAGTTGATAAAAAAGAGCCAGAGAAGACTGAACAAGTAAGACATTCTTCCTTTGTTGGTTTGTAAAGAGAGGAGGAATTTTCCTGAGTTTCTAGTAGCTTTTTTTTTTTTTTTATAAAGAGCATTTGATGTAGCTTGCATTGCAAACATTGCTAAGTCATGAGGAGAACCTGGCTACTCATCTGTAGTGACACAGGACACTGTTGTTGCTTGTACCTTCATTTGAATTCATCAATTTAAAATTGAGTAAGAATACATTTCAGCAGCTTTGTAGTTCAGCAGTTAAATATACATTTCAGCAGGGTGGTGTTTGTGCTATTAAATATACATTTCTGTAGGTATGAAGTTCTTGCTTTTGGCTATTAAAAATAGATGTACCTTTCAGAGAATGTCTTCCTGCAAAATGGTAGTTCTTGTGAAATAGTTTCCTTAAAGATATGTTCCTTAGAATTTAGAAGAGATGCATGCTTATAATACAGTTACATAGAAAAACAGATGAGTAAAAACATATACAGCTGCCAGAGTGCTTCTGCAGAATAAAACTAATGGGAACTTTTCAACATGAATTATGGATGATGGTTTAAGGAGGGACTTTATAGAATTTTTTTATATGTATTCAAACAAAAATGACATTGACTCATAGAAGAAAATAGCATTCTGTTCCTGAAAGCAGTTATTCAAATGATAATAACTATGGACTGAAAATGTGTTGGAATTCCAATTGCTCCGCTGATGATAGTAAGTGTAACCTTTTTCACTCTCCTGCTGAATATTTAGTTTTCAGTTTAGAATATATTTTCTTAGTTGCATGATAACCTTGAGCCATCCTGGCCCAAAGAATGGACCAGGAAAGAGAAAAGACCTAGCAAAATCCCCTCGATTCCTGCCATAGTGTTTGTATAAGTCTCTCCCACTTCTGCTTACTACTCTTTACAAAGAGACTTATTTTTCAGCTCCCCCACTAGAAATCCATCTACACTGAAGTAAGGGTTCTATAAAACAAACGTAGGAGACAAAATGTTGTTTGAGAGCTCTGTACTGCTATATTAAATAACATATGAGCTTCTGTCTTTTGTAGTTAAATATGTAATGGCATAATAGGTATACATGGGGGAAGAGAGTAATTAGCCAGGCTCTTATCTTTGTAATTGAACTGTTCCTTGGCTGAGCCACAAACTGTTGGTATCTTGTATAATTTCCATAACCTTTTAGCTGCATTAGCAGAGAACAATTAAAAGTCTAGAAACTTGCAATAAATATGCTTCAGCTAGCAAACTTTCCAAGGTTTATAATTGTTTTTAAGGATCTGAAGCAAGATCCTAGGTAGAGCTGTAGTGCATAGCACTTTAGTTACCCATAGGTAATACCTGCATTTTTAGCATCCCCAACAGGCACCTGACGGGGTACTCAGCTCCCCATAGGGTAATTGGTGCCCCAAATGCAGGTATTACTGGGGTGCCTGAGGACTCCTCATGACACCCCAGGGTGTCGCAGGATGCTGATTCTGGCACCCACGGCTCCCCAGCTGACTCACCTCATCAGCTGAGCTGCTACTCCTCTGGCCAGACTCCTGACTGGAGTGCTCCCTGCTTCTCCCTGATCCATGTGATGAGTGGTGCGTGGGCCAGGGAGAAGTAGGGAGTAGCCAGGAATGCAGAATAGAGGGACAGCAGCCGGGCAGGTGAGATGAGTTGGCCCAGGGTGTCAGGTAGTTTGTTGGGTCATGTCCAGGTGCCAGTTGGTGTCCAGACATGACCGGGACAAGTTGGGCACCTCAAATTCGACTTGGTGCCCAACTGGCCAGAAACCCAATGCAGCTCTAATCCCAGATTTTGAGGCCATATATTTTGAGTAACAATCCTCTCTTCAGTAGTACCTTGACTGATTAGGGCAATTTCACTGAATTAAATGCTAGCCCTGTAGTACTGTGGCCTGTGAAGTCAAAGCATGGGAAAGGTATAATAAGAAAGGAAGAAAAAACTTGGAAGAACTGGGTATGTCTAACCCGTGACACTAGTCTAGAGAAAAGGCCAAGGAGGGGGCATGGTAAATCTTAAAATACTAAGAAGGCTGCTCTGCGGGTGGAGAACAGTTTTTCTCTGTTGTCCCTGAGGGTAGGACAGGAGCTTGCAGTAGAGTCGTAGATATAGGTTAAGTATTAGGAAGAAACAAGCTATATGCAAGTGCATTTGGCCAATGGAAGAAATTGCCTAGAGAACTGGTGGAATTTTCTTTGTTGGATGTTTTTAAGAGGAAGTGGGATGAATATCTGCCAAGGGTGGTTTAAGTTTGTGGAGAAACTTGCTTCAGTGCAGGAGATTGGATTAGATGATTGGCAAGGCCTCTTCCAGTCCTATGATTCTATATGACAGGTCTAAAAATGGACAAGGATGCAAGTGCTCATTTTCATATTTTTTTGTTTTATTCTTTGAAAGATTGTGCATGTCTTGCAGATGTTGGTATTTAGCAGCATGATTGCTTGAGCTCATTAAGAACTATAGTCTCTTGCTCTTACTCAGGCTGAATATTTTATGTTGTTTGTTTTGTTTAAATTTAAATGCTGCTCTTCCCATTAAGGCTCTGGGCAGCTTACAATCAATAAAATCAGGTTAAAAATTCCCTATCCCTGCCTGCCAAACACCTTGCCAAACAGAAAGGTCTTGCATCATTTCCAGAAGATGAGCAGACTTGGGTTGAGACAAACCACCAAAGTGAGGGAGTTCTGTAATTGTGGGGCAGCCACCGAGAAAAATCTCTGTATGCCCTGCAATAATAACACCCTAATTGCAGAGCACCCTGCTTTGCAGCTGGTCAGTTTCACTGCTGGATTATGTCTTTAGGTTCTGTCTTGGCTAAGAAGTGCTGTGTAAGCTGTTCCTCTGCAAGAGTAATTCAAAAAGCATTGTGCGTACGACTCCCTTCTGAAGAACAATTCATTGTATGCATTTCCTATTTTAACGGTAGGAGTCTAGTAATTTATGACTGGCTTCTCTGAACAGCAGATTATGACACCCTTTACATGAATGCAGCTGTCCTGGACAAAACTGTTCCTATCTCTTCACTTACGGAGAACTTTTCTGCACAATCTAATTTCCTGTGCAATGCTTCCTTGTTCTTGGACTACATGGACTTTCGGCCCAGGTGCACATGCAGCGCATGGGGAGGTGGGTGTTCACTCGCCTGTATGTTTCTCTGGGTGAAAACAAATGAGATAGTAGCCCACGCTAGCTGACATGAGCCCACAATTCACCTGCCCATCTGTTAGGTGTCCACCAGATGTTCAGGAACAGCCCCCCCGGCCACCTGTCAGCTGATGTCATGGACTGGGAGTGAGCAGTCCCCTCCCATGGCCGCCTGTTAACTGGTGACACTGATTGCGAGGGAAGGGTCTGCAGTGGTGGCAAACCTGGGTGTGCAGCATTGGCACGGGCGTCGTCCTCTCCGCCCATGTGCTGGGTTGGGACCTGTAACCCCTGGACAGGGGGGACTGGACCATGGGACCATAGCTTTGCCTGGGCAGAGCCACTGGCTTCCCTGCACTCCAGGGGAATCTTCTGCCGATGGCTGCTTTTCATGGACCTGATCCTGGTTCTGGTGGTCGGCTGCTCCTGCTTCTGGACCCAAGTCCTGCCTTTTATGTGCAGTTCCTCAGCCCAACCTGGGGTGTGAGGGCAGTGTGGTGGCTGCACATGTGTTTGCTTTCTGTGCTGGCCCAACAGGTGGTGGCTGCATTGCCACTCCACGGGTTAGGCAGGGATCCGGCTGATAGCTCTCGTATGTTTTTTTTCACTCTTGGATCTGAGAACTGGTCTAGTGCATTGGGCAACACTCAAGGAGTAGGCTATTTAATGTGAGTGGAGTTTGGAAAGTACACCTCCCCAATGTTTCCGGTGGCCAAAGAGGGACAAGCACCACCCTTTAGTCAATAAACTCCACCCCCTCAGGAACTTTCACGCATAAACACATCTCCCAATATTCTAAGTCCATAAAGAAGGACAAAATCTCTCCTGCTTAACATCCCACTTAGTTTTTGTTCTATCATCTCTCCATTCCCCTCTCAAGTGCTTTTTTGGGGAGGCAACTAGGGGTATTTTCAGACGTTATGTGATCACGGGTAACTACAGTGAATCCCCACATGGTGATCGCAATCACGGAACATCTGTTGGGGGAACGGAAGTTCCCCCCCAGATGTTCACCCCCGTGAATCACGCGGGGAATCACATTCACCACGCAAATGGTGGTCCTGGCGGGACCGGCGCCGTTTGCGTGGTGAATATGATTCCCCCCAGTGATGAAGGGGACCGTAACGTTTGTCCCCAGACCACGGCCCGGAATCCGCAGCAGGATTCCGGGCCGTGGTCAATGCGGGCGTGCACTCGTTACGCGGTGGCCCCAGCGGCGAATCAAAGGGGTGATTCCGTGCCGGGGCCAATTGGCCCCATCACGTCTGAAAATAGCCTAGGAAAGAGGTGCCTGTGGCTTGAATCCCGGTCTTTTGGGGTGTTTTTAAATGAGCAAGGCTTGGGGGTGTCTGTGGTGGTGGAGTGGCAGAGCTATGGAGCAGCCACTCAGGTGGAGTGAGTGGGGAGGGATTCTAATGGGTGGCTCCCTGTGTGGCTACCACAGCAGCTGCCTCACACTCCCTTTCCCATGGACCATGGGGGGAGGAGGAAGTGTGCCAGACTGGCCTTTGAAATTGACATGGCCTGGCCATGAATGCCGGCAAACCAAGCTCCCCAGCACTTGCAGCCAGTTTCTATGACTTGCAAAGGCCATGTCCCTGGCCCACAGTGCCTCTGAGCATGGGACCTATCTGCTGGCATGGGTGGCTGCCCCAGTTCATACAGGCAGAGAATGTGTGGGCACCTGTTGCCAGACACGTTTTTGGCTTGCCCCACATAGGGCACTCTGGATTTTTCAACAGTGCCCTGAGAGTGGCTATGAGTGGGTGCTGAATGGCTCACAGGAGTGCACGTCCCCCTGCTCCACCTTCAGATGGGCGGTTGGATGAGTGACTCCTGGGTGGCCAAACCTGATAGCATCTCATTTAAACACACCCTCCGTGTCTCTCTGACCTCTGAATGAGGGACAGTGAGATTTAGCACCTAAATAGGGATTGTTGGGAGATATGTGATGGCAGAGTGATTTTTGCCCAATTTCGTTTTTCATTTTAAATGTTAAAGAAACAACTATTTAGAGGTGGCAGTTATGGTTGTTAAAAAGGCAATGTGTATAAAATGTGTTCCAATTAAGTATTATAATCTATGGGGTATCTGTTTGAAAGGCATACACTTACACTTGAGAAACAAGTACAACTTAGAGCATACCCTCTACAGACACCAGAATGGAGGGGATTTAGGTTTCCCTTTGAACATAGCTTTCTACATTTTCAACAAGATCTTGACTTGCCAGTAAGTATGACTGCACTGAATCTTCTTTTAGCATTCCCTCCTGCTGGGCTCAACTCATCTTCATAGATTACTTGTTCTCCCTCTATGAAGATGGTTCTATGCATACCTGAAATGTACATGAATTTTCCTGTGCTACTTTCAACTCCTTTCATTCCATTCCCTCATCAGACTGTTAAATGTATGTACATGTATATTTAACAAGACATTGTACTTGTTAGCAGTGTTATGCTCTGATAGAGCTTAGAAGGGTGCAAATTTGTTTTAAATATTCTTTGTTGTGAAGTTGAAAGAGACAATATCTTTTCCAAGATGTTTTAACATCAAAGGTTTGCCCTCTTCATATGGAATTTTTCATCTACATACAAACCTCCCTTCATACAAACCTCCCTTTTCATCTTGTAGTAAGAAACACAAGCTGTATCTAGTTGATGCACAATTTTTTTAGTAATAGAGTTAAGAGTTTTAACCTAATTCAACTAAATAAAATGCACCATATTAGAGAGGAGCAATTTGTTTCATAAACTAAGTCTGAAACTGACATTAAGCTTCTCCAGGCAAGTAACTCATGGTGCGAACTGGCTCTGCAACCTCCCGTGGACTGACTTGCACCAGGATACCGACCTGGAGAAGATAATGATCTGTCCATGACAAGAGCACTGTTGACACCTCCCCCACCAATGGATCCCCTGCCTCAAGGCAAAATATCATGTCCAGGGTATGTCCTCCAACATGTGTGAGGCCAACAACTGTCTGAGACAGGCCCATGGTTATCATGGTGGCCATGAACTCATGCTCTGCCCCTCCAAGACCGGCATCAGCATGGATGTTTAAGTCCCCAGGGACCACTGTCCTGGGGGACCTCAGGGCCACCTCCGACACCAGTTCAGTCAGAGTGGGCAGGGAAGCTGCTGTACAGGTAGGTGCACAGTATATCAGCAGCAACTCCACTCTGTCTCTGGCCAAACCCAACACCAGGTGGAGGTCCTCAATTCTTATGAAGGGCTCTCTGATCCAGGATCACCTCCCGGACCATAGTTGACTTATTAGCAACTGCCCTCACATTTACCATCATCAAACCAAGGCCAGGGGCCCTCCGATTAGTGATCACCTCACCACCTGACCAGGGGCTTGAGTGGGACAGGTATTAAACATCTGTCCCGTCTCTCAGATCTAACTTGCCTCCCAAAAGGACCACAATTCCCCTGGCTTGTCACAACCCCTATGGCTGCGGAACCGCCTGGTCCACCCCCTGTCCCCCCTCCCAGCCAGCCCCCTAAAAGAGACACCCCCCCCCCCAGCTCCCCATCTTCCCCTCTCACAGGAGAATATCCCTACCTAGTGTGAGGGAGGAGTATGACCCCTATGAAGGGGCTGGTCCCTCCCTCCCTAACCTAATCCCATAGCCCCCCCTTCTCATAGGGAGAGTAATACATTTCAAGAAAAAACCCTCCTCCAACCCCCCCTTTCCCCTACTCTACCAAACACCCCTAACCCACCTCCCACCTTCACAGTACTGCCTGCTCAACGTATTAGCCTCCTGGTCCACTGGAAGTCCTAGCTGTGTGCCCTGGCTTAGCCTCCCCTCTTCCACAGGGGTGGGAAGGGGTTTGGTGTCTTTGGGGGTCAGGCAGCACAGGTCCTGGGAAGGGGCCACTCCCTTGGTGCAGCTCCAGCAGGGTTTGTTCGAGTGACAGCGGCCACAGGAGCACACCATGGCTGCCGGGCAGGATGAAGGCGGCGGCGGGTCCCAGAACCCAGGCGGCAGGCCACTTTCAGCCCGCGAAGGGAAGAGGGGCAGGTCTTTGATGGCACCCAGACCCTTGTGTCAGGTGTGACAGCTGAAGGAGACTCCTTAAAAACCTCCAGGCAAGCAGCAGACTGGGCAGGCATACAATCCAGGCTGCAGATAGGCTTTACTGTTTCTCCCTCCTGTTTTTACACAATTTAAACACTATCTTCACTCTATAATAAAACTAAAATACAATAGATGACTTTGATTTGATAGAAAATACATATGAAAAACTTTATTGACAAATTTGGGTATAAAAATACAATTTTAACAGTAGTATATAAATATCAATTGTAGTAGTATCTATATCAGTTGTAGGACAGAATGTAGATGACATAGAGGCACTAAAAGCAAATCATCCATTGTTTTTATGTGCTAGTGCCATTAGGAGCATTTGTAAGAAATGGCTCTCACCAAAACAGTATTTATTGCATCACTCTTGGATATATTTTTGAAAAAAACTATTAGAGCATCTACACAGTGCATATACCACTCCACCCTTTTTAAATCTCTTAAGATGCTCAGATCTTTTTATGAAATATTTCTGATATTAAAAATGAAATACCAACTTAAATGGCCATTGAAATATTATGTGCAGGGACCCATGTTCACACTGTTTCTTCATTGATGGCGCATATACGGCATAAAAGCTGAATAAAAATAAAATAAATAAATATACATATACTCACTCTCTCTCTCTCTAATATAATATAATTTTATTTTTATTCAACTTTTATGCCGCCCCCTCCTGCCACAGGCAGCTTGGGGTGACATACAACAATAAAACAACTAAAAGTGTGTGTGTGTGTGTGTGTGTGTGTGTATAAATAACTTTTGTCTTAATAGCATGTGCTTTGAATATCTGGCCCCAAGCCAGTCCCCTTTTATTATAAGCAAATAGATACCTTAACTGAGGTTCTAGAGAGTGTTCTGTAGTGTGAACCACCCTTGGTGTTAGTCAATTTACTGGGGAGAGGGGAGGTATGTTTTCAGTTGCAGGATGAATAATTATTATTTTTTTAAAAATTAAACTTAAATTAAATGGTGCTGACCTTAGCATGTTTTTCTAATTAGACTGTATGCTCATTGAAATTGGCTATGGCTTGAAGCCATAAAAGGACATTAAAAATAAGAGTAGCAATGCAGAGCCTTATGTAATAAAGACTGAGGAATTTCCAGACATGACACAACAGAGTTGGTTCCGAATGCTCCCATCTGCCCAGCAGTTCTTTAAAAATGGATCTAAGTGAATGTTAGTCCATGTCCAGAGTTGCATTATCGGTTAGTGTAACGAAGTGGCAGCCTTGCATTGATGTTGTATTGAACTGCCCTTCAGTAGACTGTTGGAAAATTCTCATCAAAATGATTGTTGGTTTAGAATGACTTCCAAATATGGACAGTGAATACGATATGTGCTTCAGCATTGTAAAGTCACTTTACTCTTCAAAATGAAGAGAATGGGACATTGCATTCACTTTGCCTGGAACAAGACACAGTAGGTGAGTTTAATTGCCAATTTATGTTTGTTTTTTATCAGTTGTCCATTATCATAATTGGACCTACCTTTATAGACTAGCTTGCTACAGTGCAACCATGGATCACATGGATGGATGAATGGTAACCTAGGAGTTTCTTTAGAAAACTCATGGATTTAATGAGCAAGGGACTAATAAATAAATAATACATTAAAATCTACCCCATTCATTCATAGAAATGAGAATTGCCACTTTCCATGCCATATTTGCTCTGCCAGTGTCAGTCTGTTCAAGTGGAAGGACCATACCTGTTAG
Source organism: Sphenodon punctatus (assembly GCA_003113815.1). NCBI lineage: Eukaryota > Metazoa > Chordata > Lepidosauria > Sphenodontia > Sphenodontidae > Sphenodon > Sphenodon punctatus. The sequence goes on from QEPC01015050.1 coordinate 1,650,881, forward strand.
AGAATAGTTCACTATCTCAACTCAGTTCTTGTTTTGAGAGGCTAAGAGACTATGGTTGCCAACTTTTGCCAGTAATTATGATCTGTTTTGAGCATATTTGTATTAGAAAATATTTCATTTTTATCCTGAAGAGATTAGTTTCCCGAAGGTTCATTTATCATTAATTCCTATGTATTTTCTGGTATTTACAGAATTATATTTTGCTTTTAAAAGATTAAGAAAATGGATGCATTTTGGTTAAATCCTACTAATGCCTCCCATGTTTTGAGGAAGAATATTCTAATTCGTGCTATGCTAAAAAGACAGAGTTTAAGGACTCTATTGGCCTGTCTTCTGTAAAAGTGAAATGGTTTTGAGATTGTTTGTGCGTACTTTCTGTGGTTTTTAACATGAGAACATAGGTACATCAGGACTTTACAGGATGCCAGCCAGGAAGTTTAGCCCCTTTCTTTGCATTAAACTCTATTCTCACAGTACTTTCTCTTCTCCAGGTGCTTGGTCTACACTTTAACAAAAGAAGGGAGGTTTTCTATTTATTTTATTTTATTTTATTTCTCCTGTTAACTTATTCCATACTTTCAACTACTTTCTATACTGGGACATTCCACAGACATGCTTCTTCTGCTGATCTTCGTGAGTGCAGATGGGTGACTCATTGTTCTGGTATTTGAATAGCTCAAGTAGCCTTTTGCAGGGAGTGTTGCCTAGGAGGAGGAAGAATGGTGGACTAGAAATCCCAGATCTTGTGTTTTAGATCTGATTGATTTCCAGTGTGCTCGTCTGTCCTCCATGTTTACCCATACACAAAATGAGTCTAAAAGCTAAAGTACTTCACAGACCTGCCTGCGGTGAGACATTTTCAGTGACTCAATAAATGTTTGCAAGAGGCTGAGAAATCCTGGAGTTTTGCATGTTAGAAGTGTGTTGCATTCAAAGTAGAAGGGACTTTTGTGGGGAGATGCACTAGGATAACAGCTTAAGAAGAAGCTGAGCAGACCTTGCAAAAAGACTGAAAATCACAGATACGTTGCCTCTTGCTTCTTACCTCACCTAGAGAGGGCTTTTCTCTTTGAACAGGGCTTTTCCAAACTTTAAAACCTTCTTGGGTTGGCATTCTTTGATCACTGAATTGTTCTCTGAGCAAAAGGTGGAAATCCTTGATCATACTTTAATGTGCTTGCTGTCTGCCCCTAACCTCAGTGACTCACTCTCATCACTTTCCTTTTCAAGTCTGCTTTGCTTTACTCCATTTCTCAGTAATACTGTCAGTTTGCCAGATGGCAAAAGCAGTGAAGAGCTCACCCAGTGATCCAGTCTGAAACTATAATGATTTATATTTTAATCTAATTTTAATATCCTTTTGAATGAAGCAAGTTATTTAAGAATCATCTTAAAAATGTTTCTAGGATATGAATCTTACCACGCTCTACTTATATAAACACCAGTGCTGAAAAATATGGGGCTATATTCTCTGGTGGCATAAATTGGCACAGGTTTCCTGGAATCCGTGGAACTGAGCCAGTTTACAAAATTTGGTTCAAGTTGTCATTCCACCACAGACTGTAAGTAATAATTATTAAGGAAAGATATGTACTTATTTTTTTACCATACATACTTTTTTACCATACGAACTTTACTCAAACTGCCTTAACTCTGTCCTTTTGCGCAGAATTGCATTGTGTACATCTGATTGTATAAAGTTGTCTATGCTGACATTGTCAACAGCTCATTGTATAAAGTGTATACAATTTCTAATTTCCATGCTTTTTGGAGTTTAATTTTTTGTTGTAATGTATGTTAAATGTTTTTTGAATTGTAACTCATGTTTTTTGGAGTTGGGGAAAAATGTATTTTGTGAAATGGTTTTGAAAAGGAAAGTTGTTTGTTTTAGAAACTGTTCTGCCTTTAATGTTTTTTGAAATCATTAGGTTTTTTGTTTTAGATATTTATTTATTTTTCATTTTTGAGGGGGTTCTTGTATCAGGGCCATAGATTCCGTTTCTTCCCACATCCCCAAGTACTGAAAAACCAAGCTCAGGGTAAGGGAGCAGAGATGAGAGCATGCACTTACTCTACCTGTCTCATTCTCTCTGATTTAAAGCCTGCGGGAAGCCTTTACCTCTTTGCTCTTCAGCTGCACGGTCTATCTACCACTGGGTGCCGGAGGCGGGGTTTGGAGGGGTTTAGTTTGGGGTTGGGGAAGTTGCGTGGGGAGTTAATGGGGCTGATAGAGAGTGTGTGTGTGGGAATTAATGGGGCTGATGGAGTGGGGGGCAATTTGGGGCCACAAGAGGGGGTGACCAGCGGTTTGACAGTAGGGGGTGACAGTAGGAGCGGGGATGGGGGGATGAGTTTGGGGCCGTGAGGGGGGTGAGAGGTAGGAGTGGGGGTGGGGGATGAGTTTTGGGCCACACGTTTCTTGTAGCAGCCTTTCCCCCACCATTATGGAGCAGGAATCCTGTGTGCTGTTCCTGTGGAGCTCTGGCAGCTATTGGGGAGCTGAAGTCACTTTTCCCTCCTGTCTAACCAAGCATAAGAAAAGTTTCCAACAAGCTTCTTCCTTCAGATCTGTGTAGCATCTGCACCTCCCTAGATAACCATGCCTAACACAAGACAATTTCAGTGCAGTCACCTTAAACTAACCACTAAAGCAAGGGAGATCTGCTCCAAAGGCAGCAGCAGAAGCTCAGTAACTTGGAAGAAACGTTGGGACAAATTTTTACCCGGCGGCTGCTTTGCTGCTTTGAACCCCTTTGTTAAGTTGTGTAATGTCTGCTCTGCTCCTGATCTACCCAACTATCCGAAAACAACAGCAGCAGCCCCGTTCATTCAGAGGGCTTGGTTAATTTAGGAGGGCTTGGTTAAGCTGCTTGACTTAATTTAGCTGTGACCTTGGAGCAGAGCTTGATTTTCCAGCTCTGTTCTATGGGGCTCTCTGAGGAGGTGGTGTTTGGGGTGGGAGCAGCCTTCTTGGCCCCCACGTGGGTTATTTCAAACAGGCACATACTGTTCCATGTAAATTTTTTCTCTGGGACTCAGAAGGTGACAACTCAGGGGAGGGGGGAATTGGGATGGAGGGGTCCCCCATGGTCACACAACTCCGCCCCCTCCTAGCCATAGATATGGGGTTAGACAAACAGCCCCCCAGCATAGACCACCCTGTCCTGTATGGTACCTGCCCTGGGTGGGCTCAGCGCCACCGAGAGCAGCCACAGCCACGGGGCGGGTCCCATCCTGCTGCTGCCGAATTCTCCTGGGCTCACTCTTCCGGGCAGTGGGGAATGGATCCTGCTGGCTCGGATAGATTCTGAAGTGGGGCTCTCTGGGTCACTAATTCTCGGGTCTGGGTCCCGAGGTCAGCAGGTGATCTCTCTCTGGATCTCTCCTGCCAGGCAGGCTTGGATTGATCTGCTTGACTCAACCCCCAGCACTTGCAGACAGGATCAGGTCAGGGCTGGGGAAGTTGCAATGGCGGGAGGCGGGTTGGGAGGTAGAGCAGGGTTGGGGGGGTCAGGGCTTGGACGGATCTGGGCACAGACAGCTAAACCCGGGGCTCGGCAGAACTGCCCCCGAGTAGCACTCGGCACAATACCGCACAAATGGGGAGGGGGTTGGGGTGTATTCCCTTCCCAAACCTGGGGATTTTGGCAGTAGTGGGGCCGACTGCAGCAACGGGAGCTGACATGCTGGCAGGGCTGGCTGGGGCTTAGACCAGTGTTGAGCAGCTCCAGCAGAGTGCGAGGGAGGTGGCGGCGGGTCCCTCTCCCATCATTCATGCTGTTCAAGCTCACCGCTTGGCTTGCCCCTGTGACCAGAAGCATGGGTGCTATTATGAATGCGAGAGCCAGCAAAACTGATTTTTTAAATGTTTAATAATTCCGTTTTCAGAACTGTAGCTCAAGCGGTTTCCTCAATATCGGGGCTTCAGCTGTCCCCTGTTTATAATGGAGAGCAGTTGTGCCTTTAACTTATTTACAGCGTCAGCTACTGCTGTAAGTAAATTATACCACCCTCTCTGCTCCCCACATGATTGTGTATGCCTTTGTGAAACTTTCTTCTCCAGAAAACACAGATCCAGTTTCTCTAAGCTGTTAAAATTAATTAAACTCTTCCACGCATAAATAATTTTTCATTTCATTCATATATTTTAATATATTTCTTCTTATTTCTACTTGGGTTTTCTGCTTATGCAGCCTAGAAATATTTTTTACCAATTTTCTTTTTAAAAAAAACTTTTAATCTATTGGCACAACCCCTAAATCTTTACCCAGCTCAGTGTTTTTCAGCATATGGTTATCTTACCCTTTCCTATTTTGGTGTCTGTGCTCATTATCATACATTTCTGAAGAGCAAATTGCACAAACCACTTATCTGTTTTATGGTTGCAGTCTGTCCAAGACACAAACAAAATTCATGTAATATTTGTTTTTGAGAAGCAGAGTTACCAATTCATAAATTCAAGGTAATTTGTTTTTAATGCTCTTCGGGTTTGGCCGTTTGGTTCGGACGCGTTCGGTTTGTGCGTTCGGTTTAGGGCGGTTTGCTGGGTTTGGCCGTTAGGTTCGGCCGTTTGGCTGTAAAAATTACACGAGAGCCGGAAAGCGTTCCGGAAACCGGAAATTTGAGTGCGTGCGGAGCTGTGTGGTAAGTGAGTGTGTGTGTGTGACTCGGTGGCTGCTCGGTTTGTGTGTTTTGGCATGTGATTATTGTGTTTGGCTGTGCTGGGTGGTTGGTGTGTGTTGTGGGTGACTTTGGGTGCGAGTGTTTTAAAAAAAAAAAAATGGGAAAAAAAAAATGAAGAAGGCTCAGGCTGTGGTGCTGATCCCCCGGCTGGGGGCCAACTTGTCGCTCGAGGCGGTGGAGGAGGAGGTAGCGGTCAAGGCCGCTGTCCCGTCTACTACACCTCCCGTGGCACCACTTGTGTCTTACTCCTCTGATGAGGAGAAAGCGGCAGGCTCTGGAGGTGCTGCCAGGTTTGTAAACTTTTTTTTTTACTTTGAGGACAAGAAAGGCTCTATCTGTTGGAGAGAGCTCACTGGTGTGCGGGTGGGTGGTGGGCATCAGTCAGGCACAAACACTACAGTGGGCATCAGCGGGTGGCAGCGGATGTCTGCAACAGAGAGAGAGGGTAGTGTGGGGGGCTTTGGCACGAGCAGCACCCCCACCCAAACATGTGCCAGGCTAGCAAGGGTCTCCACTCTCCAGCCATCCCATTCCCTAC
>QEPC01015050.1:1658999-1672695 GCA_003113815.1 Sphenodon punctatus
GGTCTGGGTTCCAACCTCACAAAGAGTCTTGTGGGGAAAACAAGTACAAAACCCAGGATAAAGAAGCAGAAGAATAACAAGAGATGCCACTGCCTTCCAAAGAGAAATTTGTGGTGGTTGGTGAGGAAACAAGGAGCAGCTCTCCTGCTATCACCCCCCAAGGAGTTCAGTGTTGTGTGTGATAACTTGCTGCAGGGGCTTGGCCAGTATCTTGGAGGTAGGGGAATATGGTGCACTGCTTCCCCCTTCCCCCACATTCCTGTGCGATGAATGATGGCCCCAGACCCATCACGGTGGGTCCCAGCGCTAGAGTGGCAGCTTCTGGATCTTGGCCACAGCCCTCCCTGCCTGTAACTTGGCCCCAGGACCCTGATGGTAGGTCCCGGGGCAGGAGTGGCTGCTGCTCGGTGCAATGGAATGACAGCGCAGTGTGTGGTGAATGATGGCCCCAGACCCATTACGGTGGGTCCCGGGGCTAAGGTGGCAGCTTCTGGGTTTTGGCCACAGCCCTCCCTGCCTGTAACTTGGCCCTGGGACCCTGACGGCGGATCCCGGGACTGGAGTGGCTGCTTCTTGGTGCAGTGAAATGACAGCGCAGTGTGTGATGAATGATGGCCCCAGACCCATCACGGTGGGTCCCGGAGATGGAGTGGCAGCTTCTGGATCTTGACCACAGCCCTCCCTGCATAACTTGGCCCCGGGATCCTGGCGGCGGTTCCCAGGGCTGGAGGGACTGCTTCTCAGTGAGGTGGAATGACATTGTAGTGTTTGAAGAATGATGTCCCAGACCCATCATGGTGGGTCCTAGGGCTAGGGTGGCAGCTTCTAGGTTTTGGCCACAGCCCTCTCTGCCTGTAACTTGGCCCCAGGACCGTGACACCTGCTCCAGCACCACCGCAGCAGAGACAGATGCAGTCTGAGCCTCAAGTCCTGCAGGCCTTCCAGTGCCCTGCGTGGCAGTGGAGGGCACTTCCAGGAGGCAATGCAGAGCAGCCTGTTGCCCTAAAGCAGGCCTGCTGATTTTTTGGGGTGTGTGTGTGATGCGCTCTACCTCTGGCTACTGCTGCTGCCGCTCCCCGTGCATGGCCCCGCCCGCCTCTGGCACGTGCCCCGTTGCCTCCCCTATGGACAGCAGACCGGCCTCTCCTTCCCTTCTCCATTTCTCCCTCCAAAATAATGTTTTATATTGTTTTTTAAAATTTTCTTTTATTTTTTTATGTAATTTTTAATCTAATATTAGATATCTATCTATCTACACTAAATTTATCTGCTATAACTATTCTAAATGCTATCAACTATTAACTAAATGGATTATCTATCACAAAGGCCCACTTCTACAAACCCTAAAACTAAACACTAATTGCTGTATCTCTATCACTAAGCTAACTAGTAACTCCTACAACTGTCTACTATGTCTAATCTATTGATCTATATATATATGGGATGGGGGGTGGGATCACAAACAACACAAGGAGGGCTACAAAACTGAAATGAAACCTAAATCAATCTAATAATCCTACTCTAAATGAATAAAAAAACGGGAAGGGAAGGGAATCAGGGATGGAATATGGGAGAGGGAAAGGAGTCAATGGAGGGGGGAGGGAGGAAGGAAGATTGAGCACAGGGAACACAGAGGGATAAAACCAAAAACTAACAACTAAATCTATCTAAACTAAGCTAAATAAATGATAATATGGAGGTAGATGGGTTGGATGGGTGAAATGGAAGGAGGAATGCAATGGATTGAGGAGAACAAAAACTGCTGGGAGAGAGGGAGCCTTCTGAAACGCCTGCTGTTCAGGAACAGTGACTAGCTCAGAAGGTATTTGGGAAGGGGTTTAGAATTCTGCAGAGGGATCAAAGTTCATAGAAAGATCTGGAGTTGAGTGTATTACCAGGTATAATGGTATTTTATTTTTAATTTAAATTTCTACCCCACCCTTCTCATAAGGCTCAGCGCAACTTACATCATTAAAATACAATTAAAATTCCTTAAAAACCACCCTCATCCCTGAACTCACCCACCCCAACCCCTATTGCTGGGTGCCAAACGCTTTGCCAAAAATAAATTGCCTCTGGAATATGCCTGGGCTCTGGCAGACCTCTGAGGGGAGTTCCGCAATATTGGGGCAACAACCTAGAGCGTCTTTCTGTAGGACGCTGTCGTGTAAACATGATTGGCAGGTGGTATTATTATTATTATTATTTATTTATTAGCAAGCATTTATATAGTGCCAGCAATGTATCGGGCGCTTTACAAAGTAATGGAATAGACACAGTTCCTGCCCTAGGGCTTACAATCTGAGGGATGGGGTGGGGGGAGACATAGGAAGGGGAACAGAGGGAGAGACAAGGAGTGTAACATTCATGAAGATGCGAAGTCTCAGGTGCACATGCTTGGTTTGGTTACACTGAGAATGATGGCTAGGTTCGTGTGGTGAGGATATGAGCACACAGACCTCAGGTAACAGACTGTACTGGATGGAGGGTATCAGCAGGAGTTTGGTGAGGGGAGCGAGGAGTCGAGGAGGGCAGAGCAGAAGAGGTGGGTCTTGAGGAGGTGGTACCGACAAGAAAGTGCTCTTGGCTGCGGGGGCATAGCTCGGTTGGAATGGGCCCAGGTGCAAGAACTAGATCTCCCCACCGCCCTGGTCCCCATCCTCTCTTCCTGGGACTGGCACTGGACTACCAATCTGAGTCCACTGCTCTGATTCCACAGACACTCCTAACACCATGGTGCCTCTCTCTCCTTTGCAGCACATGAGCCTTGGAGACTGTGGCTGTGCCTCCACCCTCAAGTGCATGTGCTTTCAGTCTTCAGCTTATCACTGTGACACACTGTCATTCTCCACAGCCCCAGAATAAGTATGGAAACCATGGATTGAGAAAAAAACAATAATTTTATTAAACAATAAAGACATTAATTTTACAAAATATTTATTGTGCCTTCTTTTTGGTGCAGCTGGGCACTAGCGTGTGGGTAATGGTGGGGCAACGTTCTCCTCTTTCTTCTCCCATGGATCCATCTGTGGAGGCTGAGGAAGGGTGGGAGGAGGCAGCATGTTGGACTTGCTGATGGAGAGGGAGGCAGGCTTGTACCAGGGTAAGTTGACCTGAGCAAGTGCAGGTTGGAGGGAGCTCCGGTTGCTTCTCTGCTGGGTTGAATGCTAGAGAAACCAGGGTGGGCGGGTGGGATCCACGTGAGGCAGTATGAACTGCCAGAGGGGTTTGGCGAATGGTGCCTGCCCCTGAGCAACAATTGTTGCACTCATGGAAGGCCCGCCTGAGCCTGGGTGTTTTTTGGAGGCGGTGCAAAACCTTTCTTTTTAGAAAAGCATATTGTGGGTGGGGTAGGGATTTGGTGAGATGGGGTTGGGTTGGAGTGGGTGTTTTTATTTTGTATTTTAATGTTTTAATTGTAATAATCTATGTCTTTGTAAGCTGCCCTGAGCCTTCAGGGAAGGGTGGGATGAAAATACCAATAAATAAAATAAATTCTGCCACAGAAGCTGTCCATGCTTCCTAGATCTTGTCCGCCTGCCATCTTGTTCCCTGAGATGCTCCCTTGCCAAATCCTCCCTGTGTTGCTCCTAGGCTGGAACACTGGAGGTAGCAGTGCTGTTAGTTGCCTGCAAACAAAGTAAGGGAAAAAACCTCACATAATTAGATAGCAATAAACGGCAGCATTTTTCATGCAGCTGCATAAATGCAGCCCCTTCCCGGTTCATTAACTTACCATAGTTGCCTGGCTGCTGTTCTCAGTTGTCACCACGGCAATGGAAAGCCTGTAGAAGTCACTCCTTAAAATGTAATGACATATGAAGAGAGCGCGTTGAGCATGTGTTGCAAACTGGGACAATGCATGTTTGAATTTGGTGCGCTAGAGCAATAGTGTGGAGAGGGGCAGGAAGCAGTCGCTTCTTGGAACACTCTTGGCTCTTCACCTGTGACTCGATGATCCTGGACATGTATGTGTGCGAGGATGCACGCAACCTGTTTGAAGGGATGCAGACATGCGAGCGCACGTTATCCTGCATTCACCCTTCAGCAGGCTCTATGTGCTCTGGGACCCCACGGTGAGTAGAGGCTGCAGTTGCCGCCTTACAAAATGAAAAATGCATTTGTGTTCATAAGAACATAAATGCCATACTGGGTCAGACCAATGCTCTATCAAGCTCGGTACCCTGTCTCCAACAGTGGCCAACCTCAGTTGCTTGAAGTACCCAACACACAGGTCATTATAGGGAAATCCATTCCCTGCTGTTCATTCCCAGCTCCTGACAGTAAGAGGTTACTTTCCCCAAACCTACTAATAGCTGCTAATGGACCTATCCTCTAGAAACCTGTCCTATCTTTTTTTAAAACCCAGTTATACTACTGGCCTTGACCATGTCTTGTGGCAACAAATTCCACAATTTAATTGTGCATTGAGTGAAAAAATACTTTGTTTTAAATCTGCTACCTATTAATTTCATGGAGTGTCCCCTAGTTCTAGTGCTATTTGAGAGGGTAAATAACCACCCGAGCGCCCTCCGACCTGCGCTTGCTCAGGTAAACTCGCCCTCGTACACGCATGACTCCCTCTCCAGCAGCAAGTCCACTTTGGGTCATTAGGGAGTAACTGAATATTTATTTTGAGCTTTGTGTGTGTAAAGGTTGCTACTTTGCTGAAGGGGTCAACAGCATTACACACTTGTGGAGAGGGTTAGCGGATCTAGACTTGAACAGCTTACTACAGATTGATCTGCATATAATTATGAAGGTTAGTAATTTTAGAACTCAATAGAACAGTTCTGCACTTAGAGAAGTTAGTATCTTGTATTTACATTTAAAACCTGCCTGTTCTGCAATATTAAGAGTATTTAACATAAAATCATGTCTCCAAAGAAAAATCCCATTAATAATATGGGAAATTATATATAATAAATTGGCTGTATTAAATTAAGCCATTTCTGTAAAATAGAATCCAATGAAGGTTAGTTGCACTGAAATAGCACAAATAACAAAGGTGATTTGGCTGGTAAGAGTCAGTGACAGCCAGTACAGGTTATCATTTCTTTTGCTGGACTTGATAGTCTTCTCTGAGGAGAAAAGTAATATATGATGATTGTGCACAGTCTTCCTCCATGGTATAGATTCTGTTCCAGATGCAAGAAATGGTGGAGGATGGCAGTATTGTGAATGTATGTAACCATCCCAGACCAAATTAAGAAGATGGAGGTTGGAACAGGTGATTCACAATATTCTATAGCAACTCATCTTTTCATCTGAACGGTGGCATTTGCAGCCTCCATGGGCAGCCTAGTTAATCCTACTCATTCAGGCTAATGGTGTCTTTGATCTGAGACTTCAAGAAGGCATTGGGAAGGATTCTGGGACATTCTAAAAACTTGACACATGAATGTGGTATATTTCTCCCCCAATTACGGGAGTGGGGGCAGAATCTTGCATTCTAGCATTCTGCTGAAATGTATAGACTAGGGTCAGATTTATCATCAATGCTGAATTTTGTTTGGATAGATGATGATTGTATCCTATGTGCTCAGGTCTACATATTTAATAATAAGTAAGCCTGGGGAACCATTTTTCTTTTGCACAAAGCAAGGCTGACCATATACAAGAAATATTTATGGGTTCTTATTTTATAAAATAGCCAGTAACTTGTATGTAGTCTTGGATAATAATGAAAGCAGAGCTCCTGTATCAAAAACATGAGATGTGATGTGCAAACATTTCATCTTTCTTCTCCTTTCCAAAATGAACATCAGTTTTTTATTCAGCAGGTTTAAAATAATTTCAGCTTATTTTTTAAATCCTTTCAAGAAAAGGCTGATTTTTCAGGCACAATTTTGATTTCATACAGCAAAAAGACCCAAGTTAAATCCAAACAACAAAGGAAAAGCTAGAGGATCTACTACAGTGATCAGCATGCACAGAAAGTATAGGGTAATTTCAGACGTTACGATACCACGGTGAACCCCACCGTGGCGGCCATGGTACCATAACGTATTTTGGGCCCAAAGGAGATTCCCGCCAGATGTTCCCGCTTTTGGCCCTCCAGGCGGCCGGAGCTCCGAAAGTGTGGTCAAAGAGATTCCCGCCGGGGCTGAACACGCCAGAGGAGCGCGGGGCGGTGGGGGGCTGTGCGGCTGCACATTGCGCCCCACGGCCCCGCCCCGTCCCCAATCCCCCTCTGGAGCCAGCCGGCACATCTGTTGACCGGCCGATCTGATTCCGGAGGGGGATGAAGATTTGCCATCATCCTATGATCCGTATATTTGAAAGTCCTTAAATCCATGTAAACTACCATCTACAATAGCAGATGGAAAAGCTTCTTGAGTAATAGATAAAGTTTGCAAAAATAGCCAATGCATTTCAACATAAACAGTTTGACTTCAGTTTGTGTTTTTAGTGCAGACATCCTGTGTAGCCTTGGGAGCTACCTTTACTTTAACTTCCCATCTATAAAATAGGACTTATCATAATATTAAGTTGTAGGGATATTGTGAAGATAATAGGGAAAAATGTTTTCTGCTTAAGGAATGGGGACTTGCAGAAGGATGAGAGAGAGAAAATATAAGAGTGAATGAAAATATTCATTTTAACCCTTCCCTATCCCCAAAATGGCTCAGGATGATTTACAACATTTAAAAAAACAAAAAACAAAATCACTACAAAATACATATAAAACACATCCTACACCTCCCAATACCCCACCAACCCATACTTCCCACACCTCCAACTCACTTGGAGGAATTCCCTTCCTCAGCTTAGGGACCATGGCTAAACTAAGAAGCTGCTTAACCTGCTCCCACCTGTGTCTCACCTGAGAGAGTCTGCCTAATCGTCCCACACATCCATCCCTCCCACTCGCCCTACTCGCAACATATCTCCATAAAATACAATCGACATAATTCAGTCAACAACAGATTCTTCAGAGCAGCAAAGCTGAGCAGCCCAAGAATAGTTTAGTGCCACCCTTTAGCTGCTGGCTACTGCTTCCAGGGAGCTTGGTTCCATTATAAGGGCTGTGCCTGGGGGCAAAGCAGATGACACCAGTCCTCAATCAGGAAACTAGCCCACAGACAGCCAAACCCCTTCCTACCCAAGGCTCCAGGCCCTTTTTGAGGGCTGTGCCCAAGGGGAAAGTAGATGACACTAATGATCATTTTTACTTTTATTGACCTCCACCCCTGCCAAATGACTCTTAGAATACTTCACATAAAATACAAGAAAACAATATAAAATCCATTTAAAACTATTTAAAGGGGGAAGGTAGGGAGGAAGAGGGAGGGCAAAATACATTAAGGGAGAACCAGCAGTGTGTCTTAAAGGCACCTGAAGGAGAAAGAAGTCTTCAGCTGCTTTTCAAAGGTGAGGAGGAAGGAACCAACCAACAAATCCTAGAGGGAGCGAGTTCCACACCAAGGGACCTGCCACAGCAAAGGCCCAATCACCCCCTGACTTAAGGCACGATGGCAGGATCCCCAAACTGGGGGGTGGTTTGAGTTCTTGTGGGGAGGACTCTTGTGGGGAGGGCATTGAATTGTGCTGTCAAAAACAAGCTCCTTGCCCTCAGAGAAATCCTGGCATTCAAATAACTGGCCATTTCCCCATTAACTGGGATCAGAGGCAAGTATCCCACCATATGTGAAGAGGCCCTAATTTTTGCCAGTTTATTTTGCTTATCCACATCATCCCAGTGTTTTAGGGAGTTAAGGGGTTTTTAGCTGTTTTTATATGTTGTAAGCCTCCCTGAGCCTCATTGGGAAGCGCAGCATATAAATCTGAATGAATGAATGAATGAATGAATGAATAAATAAGTCAATGATTACAGCTGCCTCAACTGGTAGAAGCTGAGCTGTCACATTCTGAACAAGCTGCAAACCATGGAGAAGCTATGCTGGAAGCCCATAGAAGAGAAAATTACAAAAATCAAACCCTGTGGTCACCTGGGCATGGGTCTCTGTGGCAAGGTCAGCCTGGGATAAATAAGAGCATGTGGCTTATGCAAATTGCATAGCTGAAAAAAACATCTCCAAACCACATCCAATATATGAGTTTTCATGGACAGCGTAGTTGAAAAAGACACCCAAGTTCTTTACTTGGTCCATTACCCTACCCATACCCCGTCAACGTGCAGGTACACAAGAGACGTGAGGGGATCCTTATATCAGCTGTCCCTCCACAACAGCATCACCTCAGTCTCCCCTGGATTGAGCACAAGGTACCTCTGACACATCCAGCTGGCTATAACATTCAGATATTCTTTCAAGGCGGGGCTCATGGGGGCAAGATATACCATTGTGTATCATCCCCATACTGATGATACTCAATCCTGTGTTTAATCATAACATCCCTGAAGGGTTGCATATATACATTGAACAACATGGGGGATAGGCTAGAACCTTGGGGAATGCTGTATTTGAAGTCTCTCAGGGGTGACTCATAACTATCTGTCACCAACAATTGACACCACTCTTCTAGGTATGACTCAAACCACAGATCTGTAGCTCCCATCACATCAGCGACATCCCTCAGCTGCCAAAGCAGCAGTCCATCGAATTCTGCTGTAACATCCACCATGACCAAAATGGTCAGCTTTCCTCAATCTAAAATAATCAGCAGATCATAATCACCCTGACCAGCATGATCTCTACCCCATTGGAAGGCCTGAACTGAAGGAATTTTCCCAAGATGATGATGGATTCCAGATGCTCCTGCAGCTGTACTGCCTTCTCAGTCACCTTCCCTTAAAAAAGGTAGATTGGAGGCTGGGAGATAATTGGCAAGCATTCCAACATCAAGAGAGAGTTTCTTGAGAAGGGCATGAACTTCAGTACACATAAGGCTGGCTGGTACCTTTCCCTCCATAAAGGAGGCATTCACAATGACTATCAATAAGGGTTCCACCAACCCAGCACTTCCACAACCAGGACAGGCATAGGTCAGAGCTGTAGTTGGTGGGTCTCAGTGATCCCAACAACACATGGATCTTCACCATGCTGAAGTGGTGATGAAGGCATTATTGAATTGTGGTGAAAATCTTATCCCCAACTCTCTATATAGCATGAGTAAATGAGCTTTGAACTTGAAACTTTTGGTGTCTAATTTTAGATACTCCTATTTTTCAAATAGGAGTATCTAAAATTAGACACCAAAATAAGTGGATTCACTTTTTTGTAGATGAGAGGTTACAGCTCCCACCGAATGTGACATTGGAAAATGTGGCCTCTTATATAGGTGTGTGCCTGTTTCTCCATCTACAACTCCTCTGACCTCACCATTTTTTGGTCCAGTGAGCTAACGGCAAGCAGGGTGATGTGTCAGAGACAACATTTTCCCTCACAGGTGTTCTATTAACAAGGTTGTTGGCCAGTGGCTGCATGCTGCTGTTATACCCAATGGCCGCAATCCCAAACCCCCTCCGCACAGGATCTGTGCAGGTCCCACGCGGCACAGTGTGCTTGTGATGGATGTGTGCATGGTTTGCTGCGCACACACGGCACACGAGGGGCATGGGATTGGCCCTACTGTCCATTCTTTTATCAACACTTTATTCTCCCAAGCTCATGGCTGTGGAGTTGTCCTGAAAAGTTTCTCCTGTGCCTAGTCTGTTCTTACCAAGTCGTGGGACAGTTGCACTTCCACTGTGCTTTCTCTCTTTTTCCATCCAGAATTATTCAGTGTAATAATTATTTTGAGAAAACTGTGAGTCCAACTTACTAATTTATTTGATGGATTTATTACACAAACTTACATGAATGTCTTTAGTATTCCTTGTTTTTCATTTGTCATATTTGATGCACAGTAAAGCAGTTGCTAACCGAAGAAAAGAGTAAAATCACAGTAAATACCTGATATAAATAATGTCACACACTGTGTGTTGTGAACATAAGTAGCTACACACGGTAGTACATGTGTAGCTACTTATGTTCTACCTACAATGAGAACAAATTAAAATTTTCCTTTCCAATATAAGAAATACAAAGCCTGATAATTTTGCTGTTTTATGGAATGAAAATTATTGTAACATCTATTCACCTTTAAATAAATAATATTTCCTTCATAATTCATGAAAACTGCAATTTTCTGGATTCCAGTACTACTCACTATTCTGGTGTATGGAAGAGAGATCCATACAGGCCAGTGGAATGTTACGATCTAATAATATTGCCCAGTAGGGGATTTATCATTTTGGCAAATTTGCTTTTTCCTATGCAGCACAGAATAGAATACAAAAAGTACATGTGGTATTTCTGTTTTTTACAATAATTTGTTGCAAACTTTTAATGCTTCTGACGCTCCGGACCCTCCCTACTCCCCATCTGACACGTTACATATTACATATTTGCCTCTGCAAACATCTTTCTTTTCATAGACAATATGCTTAATGCACATTATCTGTAGTGTATTGTTAAAGGCAAGAAACTAATGCCAAATGAGGGTAAAGCTTTTATAAAAATGAAAGCCATGAAAAATTGCTCCTTCGTGGGAAATCCGTGCCAATGTCATGTGAGCTTATACTTCCCTGGCATACATAATACATTAACTTTTTTGGATTCTAATTCTAGTTACATTTAGCACCTGACCTTTATTGGTTTGACATCCCCCACCTCCACCCCACCCCCGTGGAACCATTTCATCAAGTGGATTTATCTGTATTTCAGTAACTCTGTGAGGTTGGAGAGTTAGCTAGTGAGAGAACTAGGTTAGTGCTCACAATTGTCCTTAGAGATCCTAGTACACAAACTCTTAGTTTCTCTACTTTTAATACACTTAGTCTGTGGTATCCAAATGAGGTGCTTAAAAAAAATTACACTATATTCTGATTGCTCATTTTATTCCCTTGACCATGAGAATTTAGAGAGGCTAGTCCTCTTCCCATTAACAAGTTTTGAATATGATGAATGAAGAATTGAAGAGCATTTAACTTAATTTCGTTGAAGGAAAGACTTAAATCTTTTCTGGAAATCACCCTACTGTTTTTAAATAACCATATTTTTAAATAACCTGGCAATGGCAATGGGAGCTAAATTTTGCTAGGGGGGATGTATATGGGTGTAGTGCTGCTGAGATGTTCTGTGACAGGAACACATTAAGAAGGTTTTGTGTGGGGGGAGGACGACAAGTGTAGGGAAATATTTTGGGGGTTATCTGATGGTAAGGATTGGTATAGATTAGAAAAACAAGGAGGGTGGAAGCTCTACAAGAGAAGGGAATCGAAAGAGAGCAATGAAACTCAGTAATTTTTTCCAGTGTGTCGTCTTTGTTTTCTGCTCGTAAGGTACAACGTGAGCAATCCACAATATATACCTAAAGTTTTATCTGTGGTTAATCCTGGTTCACTTGAAAAGTTAAAAATATTTAGAATTTTCTTTTTAATTGTTCTCCTAGCTCTAAACTTTTGTTAAACTGTCCAAAATTATATAGAACGTCTCCTTTTTCAGGTTTATTTTTTTAAAAATAAGCATAAAATCTGGAAAATGTCAGGTTGTTACTAGAGAGTGCTGTTCATTCTTCAACAAAAGAATATTGTATAGAGGACAAGACCCAAGCAAGACACACATGTTTACTTAAGATGCTTTGCATCTCATTGTAGCCACCATGTGACTTAAGAGTTGCTATGGTAACTGCATTTTTCGTTCCATAACTTGCATAAATACTCAGATTCCCCTTGTTTATCTCTGTTAGTCTCTACTTAAAGTTGCACACAACTGTGCTTTATAATGATGAGAGCAGTGCCTGAAGAAAAGAAGAAATACAAGTCATTTAAACTGACTGAAGTTTTTACACCATATAGGACATTTAGAAATAGTTACTGCTTTATGAACAATAATGGCTGCAATTTTTTGTTTTTGTTTTTTACAAAGCAGGTAAACAATGTAAAATATTATTTTACAATAAGGATATAGCTCAATATATTCTACCTTGTCATTTTTCAATTTTAAATGTAACTGCCTTTGGCCCTTTTTACACAGACACTCTAACACCTATAAAATGGGTGTTACATTTTATTATACATGGTACAGGGCAACACTGCAGCCCTGAAACATGGGCCCTTTTCACACGAGATGCCTCCACTCAGTTTCGATGGGTGGAGGCGTCTGTGTAAACACCACTTGCGGTGGGCGTAGGTGCGTGCACCCACCCACGGAGCAATTGGCAGTGGAGTCTGTTGCTCCGTGGGTGGGGGGTTGGTGGAGATGGGTGTTGTGCGGGAGCATGCATGCACCTACGCCCACTGCAAGTGGTGGTTACACAGACACCTCCACCCAGAGAAATGCACCCCACCCACCGCAAGTGGTGTTTACACAGACACCTACACCCATCTCCACCCAGTGAAACTGGGTGGAGGCATCTCATGTGAAAAGGGCCCATGTTTCAGGGCTCTAGTGTTGCCCTGTACCATGTATAACAAAATATAACACCCATTTTATCAGTGTTAGAGTGCCTGTGTAAAAAGGGCCATAGTTATCTTTTTCCTTCATACAATAAAAACTTAGATTACTGTCATAGGTAGAACAAGGGCAGTTTTTAACTTGTTTTTTCAGTTGGTGTAACTTTGTGATAAAGTATTGATTCTATTTCCTGTGTTTATGCAGCAAATTTTAGTTCCTGGCAACTGCTGATTACCTGTAAAAGCAGTGGTTCTCAGGATTATTTTCCAGTGGGACTTCATTTTGAGATTTAAATAAAATCCCATGATCCCAGACAGCAATAAAGACCTAAAACCTATTTCATACAGACTGCAATCAAGACCCCATTTACAGTTGCCATAAATCCACTTGTGGTAGCAATAACCACCCCGCCCAATGAAGCCAACCCGTGTGTGTGTGGAAGGGGCTAGATGGCAACGGTCTGGCCAGCTGTTCAAGGGGATTGGACCAGCTGCAACAGCCTCAGCAGTGCACATTCTGAAGGTTCGGTGAGGAATTGCATGTAAATTGCATATTTACATAAAATGTAAATCTATTTTAAGGCTGTAAAAAAACCCAAAACAACCAAACTGGGTGTTTGCATGCAAACACAAAAAGATACACGCCTCTTGTTCTGACAAATCACTGATATCAATAGGCATTTGTCATAGAAATGGAGGAGATCACCAAGTGAAGTGAGAGGAATAATTCCTTTTTCTGTACTTGGTCTGTATGCTACACTGCTCTTTGTTCCAAAGATGCTACCAAGTCCAAGAATTACAGACTCAATTCTTATACTTTTGAATGATTTAGTTGCATGAATTATCTAATAAGCAAACAGCCATTAGAAAACATCAATAAAAAGGATAGCTACTTCAGACTGGAGTATAGACTAGCAGCTAAAGCCAACTGAGGCGCTAACACGGCTCTTCAAAAACTATGATGATGTACCTAGTATTGGGAGGTAGAATTCCCCATTAAATTTTCCACAATAAATTATTTTATTGTGGAATAAAATAAGTTGAAAGCACAACTGCTCTCCATTATTAACAGGGGACTGCTGAAACCCCAATACTGAGAAAACTGCTTGAGCTACAGCTCTGAAAAATTTATCCATGGCTTATATTTGTGTGGACTGTCATATGTGCAAAGTTCGAAGAAGATCCAGCCAGAAAAGCAAAGGTTATAACTGTATAAAAGTGAATTGGTTGTGGTCAAAATGCCCAGCGTCCTGACTACTTTGAATCATCAAAATCTTCTCCCCCCCCCCCCCCCCC